>JAYEPQ010000015.1:32350586-32555586 GCA_036321105.1 Dracaena cambodiana | reverse complement strand
ACTAGCAGTGGCTACACATTTTTGGTTTTCTTTACATACATACAGTGAATCTCAGTTTGTTCAGTTTAACGATTTTATAATCACTTGATAACATGTTCAACACAATCTTGAATCTTTCTTGTTGCAACAAATTTTGAATGCATTACAATATATTCAATCTTGGTGACTACATTACTAATTCGACAAATTTAATAGCAAAGTCAAAATAAGTTGAAGGATGAATGTTCAAAGTAGCACTTTCTGGAGCTTATGCATCGGAATACCTGGTATGCTCTTGCAAAACTGAAGTTCATTTTCATCTGACCATGAATAATAAGTTTGAAACCTCCTCAAAGAAGTAGTTCATTCTCTTTTTCTTTTCCTCTTTACACACCAGCTATGAATTGCTTTGTTTTATTTCTCCTAGTATTTTGAGAATTCTCTTCTGACAATTGGTTGTCATCTCTTTTCTCCTTTCATACCTCCGATACTTCTTCATTCCAACTGTACTAAAATTTTCTTCTACTTGCTTTTCTCTCTCTACCCAGTTCTAAAATTTTAATATAGCAGTAAAACCATTTTAAGGTTCTGCAATCTTGCTATATAGCTGAACTGAAAGATGTTCATACGTTTCAATTTATTTCCATCATATGCAGTTAGATTCCACTGGTATTTGTAGTACCTTACCTGTATCATAACTAAGATATTTCCCTTTAATGTCGTCCAAAATCAAAGGTGAATTTTCACATATTATTGTCCAATTAATTAGTGATTAGAAATAAATCTTTTTATGGAAGTGCCTCGATGAATGAAGCCAGATTACTACTTTACAAACTGAATTTTTTACTGAAATTTTAAATTTAAGAGAGAAGAATTTAAACAATCACCCTCATGCTGCATGCTAGTTTAGGTATTATTATAGATAAGTCCAAGCACAGTCACCTAATTGTTTTTGACTGTTTCCCTAATAACCTCGTATCAAATTAGCTTCTAGTAAAATGCCATTACGGTTTTCACTCCTATAACGAAAAAAGCTTAATACAAATTGAGGAAACAGAACAAGAATGAGAGGCACTAACCTCTATAAGCAGGATCAAAATCTCATTAAAATAAACCTATAACTGAAGAAACCTGAACAGTAGATTGGGGAAAAACTTTAAATCACTTTTATTAGATAATTTTAAAACTGGATCATTTACAATAGTATAATATAGATAAATGGTAATTGCTATGCCTCTCACTTTGTACAGTATCTCAACCCCTTTCTAAATAATATGGGGGAGGGAAGAATATAAATACCAAAACAGGATGTGCCCATCAACAACATCAAGCAGTAGCTCCTGCTTCATTCACTACCCACTTCCACACTTTAAGCTGGCCAGCCGCATCTCCAGTGAAGAATAAGCCACCAGGACCAATCTGGATGGATCTGACCTCCTCCTTGGCAAAGATCTTTCCTCTTTCCTCGAATGATGGAAGGTCATAAAGCCGTACACTGTTATCGTTCAGAGCACAGCACAAGACTGGCTTATCTTGAGCATCCGGCGTCCCACACAATGCAAGAACTCCATGCTCTTCTACATGAGTATAAGTTGCTTTGATTTTCCCACTCCCTGTATCAGCCCAGACCTTTACAGTTCCATCCAATGAACAAGATAGTAGATACTGGCCCCCACATAACAATGACATAACTACTGATGTATGGTCGGTGAGGGTCTGAATGCATTGCAACGTAGTGAGATCCCAAACTCGTATTGTAGTGTCCATAGAACCAGAGTACAACCTCCCTGCTGCGACAAGTAAGGCAACAACAGAGCGCTGATGGCCAGTAAACAAAGTTCCAGATTCAAAGCAGCGGCCACCATTTACAGCAGCCATCTTCCAAGCAAATATACGGCCATCCTCTGATCCGGCAAATAGCATCCCATCACTAGCCTCCAATGCATACACTCGTCCCACCGGTCCATCGAGGCTAAAACCAGTTTTTGTCTGTGTATTCCACGCTTTGACAGAACTAGGAACCCCGAAAAAGATCCAAGGCCCCATGCTGCTTATGCAATCGACTTTGCCTCCCATTTCTTGGACCCATACACATTGCCCGGTATTGCAATCCCAAACACGAACTGTCTCATCGTGGCCCACGGAGTAGAGCTTATCCGACCCCGACAGCAATGTGATTCCTGTAATCACCTGTATCAGAGATTAATATTCCATCAGTACAGTAAATTTAAGAAAGATGCCCAAAACAAGAAAAGATCGAAATTTTACACCCCAAAACACAAAAATATTCGATTTTTAATAACAAAGATCAATATCAGATCAGTTCAGTAAATTCAAGAAATGCCTGAAAACAGGAAAAAAAAAAAAAATTGAAACTTTACACCTCAAAACACAAAAAGGATTCGATGCACAAAATGCAAAAAGAAAAAAAGAAAGAAACTCTGGGCGAGTCTCACCTTCTGATGGCCTTCAAGAGCGGTAAGCAAAGAGAAACTGCCATCACCGACAGACCAAGAGTGCAAGAACTTGCATTTGTCGCCGAATGAACAATTTCCCGCCACAAAATTGCGGCAAATCTTGTCAGCCTGCAGCCAATCTGGGCGATCTGGGCCTTCCGCCGCCGCTGGTTCACCTTGGCCCTTGCCTCCTGCGGTATTAGGGTTTCTCCAGGTGAGGCTTCGCTTGGAGGTGGGGGAGGTGAATACGGCATGAGAATTAGGGGGTTCGGCGTGGAGGAAGGGGCAGGGGCGGCGATAGCAGCGGCCGGCTTGCCAGTGGAAGCAGACCTTCTTGCAGCGGTCGCCGGCGGCGGCGGGTGAGGAGGAGGTGAAGTGAGAGGGCCCCAACCGTTGCTGAACAGTGACGGCCATCGCTGCGGAACCAATCGAAACCCGAGATCGTCAATTCGATTTGAGGAAACTCAGAGCGAGAGAGAGAGAGAGAGAGAGAGAGAGAGAGAGAGAGAGAGAGAGAGAGTAATTGAAATCTTGATGCAAGAAAATAAAATGAATGAATAATATTTAGGGCTTCTTTCAGAATTTTGCAGAGAGGAAAAGTGAGGAGGGATCATTTGCGCGCGCCCTTATATAGAAGACGCGGCCCCGACGAATCGAACCGCATCCTCTTCTGTCGGGTCCACATGCGGATCCGCTATTTATTTCTAGGATCCAATTAGGGAGCCAAGCCAAAAAAAAAAATAAAGTGCAAATATGTTGGCCTTTATTTTTCTAGCAATATTTGATGATGATCAAATATGAGAAAAATTCATGTAAATGACCTATGAAATGTAAATAGATGTCTTTTACAGGAGTTGAGTCAATACATTTATCTTAATATTAAATCTCTAACATGTTATATCCCTAACTCAAATACTCTCAAATTGAATATATAATGAATATATGATAAAAGTTAGTATAGTTTATAATGATTATCATAAATCCAAAAGATAATCATAAAAAGTTTTTTTAAAGAGGAATCTATAGTTTATATAAATATTTGAATTCTTATTATTCCACTAGAAACTTGGCATATACAATAATATGCCTTTTTTTAGGAAGAAAACATTCCGCCCTATACTCTCACTATCCCGATTCTAGTTAGGGGTTATTATTTAACGAAACCCCATCCACCCTCAACAACTTCCTTTTCTTCTGCTAACTAAAATCATGTTGATCATCATGGACTAAATTTATTTTACAATGTGCTAGGTTTGGATGCACCTTAGACATAAAAAAGTTTTTCAACTGACCACGATACATAATCATTTTATATACTAATTTATTCAACCGAGTCAATAACCTAATTTAGATATAGTTTGATTCAATTTCATTCACAATCAAAATCATTTCGTGCCAAGTACACCATATTGAAAATGAGATCAAATTTTGATTATATATGACATAAGAGGAGTTTGTGGTTTTGACTTCAAACATATTTGGACTATAACAAAGTTATCTTAAAGTAAACTCAAAAAAAAGTAAATTTTTTTTTATGGAAATCAAGAGTACTGGAACATGTATAATATCCTCTAGAGTCCATTGTACAGAGCCCAATTAGTATTTTTTTTTCTTGATATATTAGAAACAGTAGCTTGGATCACTTTGCCAAATGGTATTTTGTAAGAAATAGGACCTTAATATATATATATATATATATATATATATATATATATATATATATATATATATATATATATATATATATATATATATATATATATATATATATGTGTGTGTGTGTGTGTGTGTGTGTGTGTGTGTGAATTACATTATCATCTTCAACAATGTTAAACTATTTCATTAAAAAAAGTAAAAATATAATTTAATTAATTTGACCTACTCACAATAAACTTGAATTTATGAACTTTTTTATATTTGTAGTCAGAATTTGAAAGTCGTATCCATAATATTTCTCAGAGCATAATTATGTATTTATAATCCTGAAAATAAATTAAATATGACAAATTCGTCATTATCTTTTAAACAAAATATTGCAAGATTTATTTTTCTTGTTGAATACATTAGAAACTTTAACATTGGTAACAAAAAAGCAGGATCGTCCTCCACAGTTACTATAGAGCCCAGTGCTGGTGCTATCAAAAGCTCAAAATCTTCGCCAAATAAAATTTTATATAGAGTGTCAATAGAGAGCAGGATCGTCCTCCACAGTTACTATAGAGCCCAGTTTTAAACAAAGAGCGAATTATATTTTCCTCATCTTTTGTAAATAGGAAACCATTGAAATTGTAATCTTTATTGAAAAAACTCAATAAAGAATTATTTACGATTTTATGGTGAACATTATTCTATTAGAGACTTAGTATATACATGAATATGTCTTTTTTAAGAAGAAAACATTTCGCTCTATATTCCCACTATCCAGATTCTAGTTAGGTGTCATTATTCAACGAAACCCCATCCACCCTCAACAATTTCATTTTCTTTTGCTAACTAAAATCATGTCGATCATCAAGGTCAATATTCAATTTAAGTTTAATAATGAACGTAGAAAAATAGAATGGATTTCCAAGTGACTTTCCTAATAATGACTAAATTTATTTTACACTGTGCTACGTTTGGACGCACCTTAGACGTAAAAACGTTTTTTAACTGACCAAGATTCACAATCATTTTAAATACTAATTTACTCAACCGAGTCAATAACCTAATTTAGATACAGTTTGATTCAATTTCATTCACAATCAAAATCATTTCCTGCTAAGTACACTATATTGAAAATGAGATTAAATTTTGATTATATCTGACACAAGAGGAGTTCGTGGGTTTGATTTTAGACATATTTGGACTATAACAAAGTTATCTTAAAGTAAGCTCAAAAAAGATAAATATGAGATTTTACATTAATATTTTTTACGGAAAGCAAGAGGATTGGATCATTTATAATATCCTCTCGAGTCCATTGTATATAGCCCAATTAGTGTTTTTCCCCTTGATATATTAGAAACTGTAGCATGGATCAATTTGCCAAATGGTATTTTGTAAGAAATAGGACCTTAATATCTATATTTAGCTAAATGTGTGAATTACATTATCATCTTCAACAAATGATAAATTATTTCATAAAAAAGGTAAAAATATAATTTAATTAATTTCACATACTCAAAATAAACCGGTATTCATGAACTTCTTAATCTTTCTATTAAGATATCCATCTCTGTAGCATCTGAAACTTGTATCCATATTATTCCTCAAAGCATAATCATGTATTTATAATCCTAAAAACAAATCAAATATGACAAACTCATTAGTATCTTTAAAACAAAACATTGCAATATTTATTTTTCTTGTTGAATATTTTAGAAACTTTAACATTGATAACAAAAGACAGATGGTATATCTTTTTGAGAATTGAAAATAAATGGCATTTTCCTAAATTTAAAGATTCACAAAAGTGCAAATCAATTATCAAAATTTTTGTTGAATAATTATAGCTGATAAAGATGGTCCTAATAACCATTGATTCCTTGCTTAAAAAGTTAGCTATGATTTAGCTTTTGGCAGCATGTCTTCTTAATTAGACCCGTATTTGCATTAAAACAGAGACAATCTTAATTTTACAAGATTTTGGGACCAAAATGCGACTTTGCATTTTGGAACCCTCGAAATGCGGGTTAAATTCGCATTTGAATAAGGATAGTTTTCATCCTTTATGTAAAATCAAAATGAGACCTTAAGGGGCACGCATTCTGATGTGGATCTCCATATGACCGTGATCAGCATTTTGCCTATTAGCAATTATTTTTTGTTTAGATCCAGGTTTGAAGATAAAAAGAAATAAGCTTAATTTCTTTAAGTTTTTTAGAGTAAAACGCAAACCAGAGGGGTTCACGTTTGTCTTTTACTTAGGCTTCAATTTATTTAGCTTGGAACATGGATCTCTCTAGATAAAGATCCACGCTTAGGAGAGAAGCTTGAGAAATAGTTTAAGTTAAATTAGTTTATATACACACACACACATAAAACAATAGAAATGAGCCGCGGACTCATGTAAGTTTCCTGAGTTACAGTCCACTTCCATTATCTCTAATATTTTTGTTAAAAAAAAATTTCTTCTGGATATAATCTAACCTCTTTGGGTTCACTCAAAACCAAGTTTTTTGTGGTTTAGTTTTGATTTGATTTTCGACCAAGTAGACACAAAATAAAGAATTTTTTGGTGAAATAAATATTTTATATTCACTGATGAAAGGGCAAATAAACTTCAAAATTCATAGAATTTGCTCTTTAAAAAATAAAAATGTACAGATCATGATACTAAAAGAATTGAAAAAAAAATAATGAGATCATTAATTTTTTGCTGCTAACTCACATAATTTAGCTAAACTGGCAGCTCATATATAGAAATTCTATATGTGTGTATTAATTACTCAAACTATAGTCCATTTCCACTATCTCCGATAATTTATTTGAAATATTCTTTTGGATTATGATCTCAACCCCCCAGGATTTATTAATATCCAATTTTCGATTTGGTACTCATCAAGTGGGCACAAACTAACAGTTTTTGGTGAATAAAATTTTTTGCATCCACTTGATGGAATTCCAACTGAATTCTAAATCTATGAACATTTTGTATCCTAAGGGATTACTGCAGGTGAGCCGCCAGCTAAGAAAACTTACATGAGTTAATAACAAAAATATAGTGTTCTAATAATTTTTCATCAAATTTCATCTCAAATTAGGATTTCTATATCCTTAAATTCTTTAAAATCAAATTTTTTAAAATTTTTGGTAGAGATAGTGGAAATCAACTGTAGATCTGGTAGCTTGTATGAGCTATCAGCTCATTTCCTTATATATATATATATATATATAGAGAGAGAGAGAGAGAGAGAGAGAGAGAGAGAGAGAGAGAATAATGGAAATGAGCCGCCGCCTATTCTTAGATTGCAAACTAGTAGATGTGGGAATTCGATTGGTGGTTTAGTTGATGTATAGCTGGCGGAGAGTTTGTGCTAGAAATTTCATTCCCTCCATCTGTTTCTAATCAGTTTCCTAGGATAAAAAGGAATTTGATCAGGTTATCTGTTGCATCTCATTTACATAAATATGCTTGTGGTCCAACTGAGTTCTAAAGTATCTTTAACTGTGTTCTAAAGTATCTTAACTTGCACAGTTACAAAACAAAAATATGATACTTTAGATTCCACTGGTATTTGCAGTACCTTTGTACTTTAGATATGAAAATATACCAATTAGAACTATAAAAACTGCATGTTGGTAACCTAGACAAGAGGGGGAGGAGGGATGAAGATAGCAGTGGTTATTTAAAGCCTTGATTCCTTGCAAATGAAAAGAGCAAAATTAACGAATGAAGCCAAGATCACTACCTTTCACATTGAATCTCTTACTGAAATATGTTCCTTTTAAGTTTTAAGAAGATGCTGTCGTTAACATTAATTGTCCAAAACCTTCTATTTTGATGCTTGCTTCAGTGTCCTAACGGTTTTAAATCTTGAAGTACCTTCAACAATATTATCATAAACTCTTCGTGTGAGTAATTTATCATAATTAAATCATAACTGACATGAATTTTCTGTTAGCCGATAACAACTTAAAATTTTACCTTCAATGTACAGCATTTAAATTTCAAGGATGCTGATAGAAATCTAAATCATCTCTTTCAGATACTTTAATCATCTCTGCCTGTAAGGAATCCTACAATATCTTGACTTTCTTCACATTAAAAACCAAAGAGAGGAACAATTTAAATAAGAAAACAAAGAAATGACAGCAATATCGGAAACATCGTCAATATCTGAACTCATTTTATTGGTGTATATGTATCAGATACATCAAATCCTATATAATATTTCTGATATAGAATTGGTATTCAATGATATTTTCAAAATGGCAGTTTTTCCTTGGTGTTTTGTAAATATGCTACAAAGAAAATGGATACATGAAGCAATATTCTTCATGTTGTTGAATTAAGGTTTTTTGCCAACTCCGCATTATTTTCATATAGATGTGTGGACTTCTGAGAAACTGGTGCTTTAACCAAATGTTGAGTTTAAACATTCACCCTCATGCTGCATGCTTGTTTTAAGTATATTATAGACACAGTCACCTAATTGTTTTTGACATTCCCCCAGTAACCTCGGGTCGAATCAGCTTCTAGTAAGATGCCATTACAGTTTTCACTCCTATAACGAGACAAACTTAATACAAATTGAGAAAACAGAACAAGAATGAGAGGCACTAACCTCTATAAGCAGGATCAAAATCTCATTAAAATAAACCTATAATTGAAGAAACCTGCACAGTAGACTAGGGAAAAACTTTAAATCACTTTTATTAGATAATTTTAACACTGGATCGTTTACAATAGTATAATATATATAAATGGTAATTCCTATGCCTCTCACTTTGTACAGTATCTCAACCCCTTTCTAAATAATATGGGGGAGAGAAGAATATAAATACCAAAACAGGATGTTCCCATCATCAACATCAAGCAGCAGCTCCTGCTTCATTCACTACCCACTTCCACACTTTAAGCTGGCCAGCCGCATCTCCAGTGAAGAATAAGCCACCAGGACCAATCTGGATGGATCTGACCTCCTCCTTGGCAAAGATCTTTCCTCTTTCCTCGAATGATGGAAGGTCATAAAGCCGTACACTGTTATCGTTCAGAGCACAGCACAAGACTGGCTTATCTTGAGCATCCGGCATCCCACACAATGCAAGAACTCCATGCTCTTCTACATGAGTATAAGTTGCTTTGATTTTCCCACTCCCTGTATCAGCCCAGACCTTTACAGTTCCATCCAATGAACAAGATAGTAGATACTGGCCCCCACATAACAATGACATAACTACTGATGTATGGTCGGTGAGGGTCTGAATGCATTGCAACGTAGTGAGATCCCAAACTCGTATTGTAGTGTCCATAGAGCCAGAGTACAACCTCCCTGCTGCGACAAGTAAGGCAACAACAGAGCGCTGATGGCCAGTAAACAAAGTTCCAGATTCAAAGCAGCGGCCACCATTTACAGCAGCCATCTTCCAAGCAAATATACGGCCATCCTCTGATCCGGCAAATAGCATCCCATCACTAGCCTCCAATGCATACACTCGTCCCACCGGTCCATCGAGGCTAAAACCAGTTTTTGTCTGTGTATTCCACGCTTTGACAGAACTAGGAACCCCGAAAAAGATCCAAGGCCCCATGCTGCTTATGCAATCGACTTTGCCTCCCATTTCTTGGACCCATACACATTGCCCGGTATTGCAATCCCAAACACGAACTGTCTCATCGTGGCCCACGGAGTAGAGCTTATCCGACCCCGACAGCAATGTGATTCCTGTAATCACCTGTATCAGAGATTAATATTCCATCAGTACAGTAAATTTAAGAAAGATGCCCAAAACAAGAAAAGATCGAAATTTTACACCCCAAAACACAAAAATATTCGATTTTTAATAACAAAGATCAATATCAGATCAGTTCAGTAAATTCAAGAAATGCCTGAAAACAGGAAAAAAAAAAAAAAATTGAAACTTTACACCTCAAAACACAAAAAGGATTCGATGCACAAAATGCAAAAAGAAAAAAAGAAAGAAACTCTGGGCGAGTCTCACCTTCTGATGGCCTTCAAGAGCGGTAAGCAAAGAGAAACTGCCATCACCGACAGACCAAGAGTGCAAGAACTTGCATTTGTCGCCGAATGAACAATTTCCCGCCACAAAATTGCGGCAAATCTTGTCAGCCTGCAGCCAATCTGGGCGATCTGGGCCTTCCGCCGCCGCTGGTTCACCTTGGCCCTTGCCTCCTGCGGTATTAGGGTTTCTCCAGGTGAGGCTTCGCTTGGAGGTGGGGGAGGTGAATACGGCATGAGAATTAGGGGGTTCGGCGTGGAGGAAGGGGCAGGGGCGGCGATAGCAGCGGCCGGCTTGCCAGTGGAAGCAGACCTTCTTGCAGCGGTCGCCGGCGGCGGCGGGTGAGGAGGAGGTGAAGTGAGAGGGCCCCAACCGTTGCTGAACAGTGACGGCCATCGCTGCGGAACCAATCGAAACCCGAGATCGTCAATTCGATTTGAGGAAACTCAGAGCGAGAGAGAGAGAGAGAGAGAGAGAGAGAGAGAGAGAGAGAGAGAGAGAGAGAGAGTAATTGAAATCTTGATGCAAGAAAATAAAATGAATGAATAATATTTAGGGCTTCTTTCAGAATTTTGCAGAGAGGAAAAGTGAGGAGGGATCATTTGCGCGCGCCCTTATATAGAAGACGCGGCCCCGACGAATCGAACCGCATCCTCTTCTGTCGGGTCCACATGCGGATCCGCTATTTATTTCTAGGATCCAATTAGGGAGCCAAGCCAAAAAAAAAAATAAAGTGCAAATATGTTGGCCTTTATTTTTCTAGCAATATTTGATGATGATCAAATATGAGAAAAATTCATGTAAATGACCTATGAAATGTAAATAGATGTCTTTTACAGGAGTTGAGTCAATACATTTATCTTAATATTAAATCTCTAACATGTTATATCCCTAACTCAAATACTCTCAAATTGAATATATGATGAATATATGATAAAAGTTAGTATAGTTTATAATGATTATCATAAATCCAAAAGATAATCATAAAAAGTTTTTTTAAAGAGGAATCTATAGTTTATATAAATATTTGAATTCTTATTATTCCACTAGAAACTTGGCATATACAATAATATGCCTTTTTTTAGGAAGAAAACATTCCGCCCTATACTCTCACTATCCCGATTCTAGTTAGGGGTTATTATTTAACGAAACCCCATCCACCCTCAACAATTTCCTTTTCTTCTGCTAACTAAAATCATGTTGATCATCAAGGTCAATATTCAATTTAAGTTTAATAATGAACACAGAAAAATAGAATGGACTTTCTAGTGACTTTCCTAATAATGACTAAATTTATTTTACAATGTGCTAGGTTTGGATGCACCTTAGACATAAAAAAGTTTTTCAACTGACCACGATACATAATCATTTTATATACTAATTTATTCAACCGAGTCAATAACCTAATTTAGATATAGTTTGATTCAATTTCATTCACAATCAAAATCATTTCGTGCCAAGTACACCATATTGAAAATGAGATCAAATTTTGATTATATATGACACAAGAGGAGTTTGTGATTTTGACTTCAAACATATTTGGACTATAACAAAGTTATCTTAAAGTAAACTCAAAAAAAAGTAAATTTTTTTTTATTGAAATCAAGAGTACTGGAACAGGTATAATATCCTCTAGAGTCCATTGTACAGAGCCCAATTAGTATTTTTTTTTCTTGATATATTAGAAACAGTAGCTTGGATCACTTTGCCAAATGGTATTTTGTAAGAAATAGGACCTTAATATATATATATATATATATATATATATATATATATATATATATATATATATATATATATATATATAACTATATGTGTGAATTACATTATCATCTTCAACAATGTTAAACTATTTCATTAAAAAAAGTAAAAATATAATTTAATTAATTTCACCTACTCACAATAAACTTGAATTTATGAACTTTTTTATATTTGTAGTCAGAATTCGAAACTCGTATCCATAATATTTCTCAGAGCATAATTATGTATTTATAATCCTGAAAATAAATTAAATATGACAAATTCGTCATTATCTTTTAAACAAAATATTGCAAGATTTATTTTTCTTGTTGAATACTTTAGAAACTTTAACATTGGTAACAAAAAATAATAATCGGCTCTGTCTGTCAGTCAGGCAAGTCATCGATTTTGTCTGTCAGCCAGGCAAGTCACCCCTTGGTAGAAAATAATTATCGGCTCTGCCTGTCATCTAGGTGAGTCATAGGCTCTATTTGGCAATCCAAATGAGTCACATCATAATTAAAACACTCAGCTTATTATATTATATTCACACCCTTAGCAAGTCCATCTCTATGGACTCATCCACTAATTTCAAAAGAAAAATCCAAAGTATTTCAAAATTTTGTTAAACAAATAGAGAATCTAAATTTTAAAAACTTTGGAGGGGTCACCCTAATCCAAATCCAAATTCAAATTAAAATCCAAGTCCAAATCAAACTCCAAATAAAAATAAAAATAATAATAATAAAAATTAAAAATAATAAAAAAATTAAGAAAATAGGAGAGAGAGCTTTGCGGGACTCACAAAAAAAAAAACAAAAAGGAGAGAGCCTCGCGAGGCTCATGAGGCCAAGAAATAAACAAGAAACGACTCTCTCTCTCTCTCTCTCTCCATGAGGCACAGAAAGAAGAAACAAAAGAAATTTTACCTCTCTCTCCGCGAGGCTCAAAAAAACTGAGAACAAAGCAAAAAAAAAAAAAAAAATCATAGGGTGAACTCTTTGCCGGGGATGAAAAGTTTATGGGAAGCCAGCTGAGTGTAGGTGTTGAATATAAAAATCTCATGCAAGGTTGCTTCAAGTCATGTTCATATATTGGGATATGACTGAGTATCGGTCGGTTCGGTTTGGGTTTGGGTAGAAAAATCCGCACCGAAAACTAAACTGAACTTACAAATTGAAAACTGAAACCGATCGAACTCCACCAATAACTAAAACTAAAACTTCGGTTCGGTTTCGGTCGGTTTTCGGTAATTTATATATATAAATTCAAAACTTGGGCAGCAGACATAACAAGTAATTTATCCCAAAAAAATCTCATTTTTAATCAAACCATATAAGTAACAACAAAATCGATAAATTTGCAGTGTACAAACAAATTTGATCAGACCCAACAAGCAAATCATTCCAAAAACCCTAAACATATTATCAAAATCAAATCTTCAACTACAATGTATTCTCAAATCTTTAATCCCATCATCAAAAATCCAATCTTTAATCAAACCTTCCAATCTCCACACAAATACGACCAGACCCACTAAACAAATCACCCAAAAATCCCCAAAAAGCACATAAAAATCCAAACTTGAGCTTCAAAAAAAATTAAAAGAGTACCTTGAGAAGAGCTCAGGGATCAGGGCCACAGAGCTCTCTGATTTGGGGTGACGAGCAAGGATCTGCACCTTCTAGAAGCGTGGGCTCGTCGATGTACGACCAGAAGAAGTCGGTGGCCATGACGCCCTCGTTGTCGTTGTTGTCCCCTTCCATCTCTTCCCCGAGAATGAAGACTGCAAGGTGGAGGCGAGAGGGTTGTTTTGGAGGAGGCCAGAGAGGGTTAGCAGAATCGTAGGCGAAGGATTTGGAGATTGGAGAAGGGGTCGAGGTGTCAAGGGAGACTCACGAACGACTAAGGCGAAGAAAGACCTAGAATTACTTAAATTTTGGGTTAATAGGTTAACAGGTCGAGTGGGGTGAAATTTTGGTTTTTTTTGGTCGGTTTTGGTTGGCGGTTTCGCCACCAAAACCCGACCTGAAGGCGGAATTAAACTTCGATTTTAAAACCGACCCGACCCGATAATCGAAATAACCGACCCGATCTGTTCGGGTCTGGTCGGTTTTGCAGTTTTGTTCGGTTTATTCGGAAATTTGCTCACCCCTACACTAGCGTAGGGATGTAAATTTTGATGTTTCATGCTTGGATACACCATCCAAACCACGGAGCCATAGATCGGGAGTTTCCAAAGGAGCACACCACTTTTCTTAGTGAGCTCACTTTATAGTAGAATTTTGGTTAGCTTGGACAATTATAAAGTGGGCTCACTAGAAAAAAAAGGTGTGCTTCTTTAGTAACTCCCCATAAATCTGGTCATTCACATGATTCCACAACATCATTATGGAGCATGACATGAGCTTAAGATTTGGTGACATGGCCAGATCACTTCTGCAGCCACAATAGCAATGATGCCGAGTCATTCATCTTCCCTATAATGTATAAATTATTGTTGGAGGATTAATCTAAAATGAAGTGATATAGGGCTCTGTCCCATACTATTTTGCAATTTCTACAAATTCTAATTAGACCAAAATTCTAATTAGAGTCAAATTAATTTTTGGATGCAGAGTTCTAAATTAATTCTGTTTGAGTTTGACAATTTTTCAAATTCTAATTTGATTTTAATTGATTTTGGGTGTAGAAACATGACCAGATACAATAAATTTAGAGTAAATTAAATCTACTCTTCCCGCAAAGAAATGAACAATTTCCCGCAAAGAAATGAAATCTACTAGCAGGAATACCGTACTGAACAGCCCTGATAGCACGATACAGCCCTGCATAATGAAGCTAATCCCGGAAGGTCTTCAAGAAGAAGTCAGTCAAAACTGTCCACTCTCCTTTTGAAGAGCAATGAATCCATCCAGGGGGACGAAAATCCTGAACAGGAAACTCCCCTTGCGCATTGGTAAATCGATGCAGGAAAGTCTGCGCAATTATGGGATCCTCGCCTCTGGGGAGATCGTGTTTAAGCAATCCCGGCAGCAACCCACGAAAGCTCTTCCCAGTACCATGAGGAAAAGCGCTATGAGCATTGAAGCCCCCCAACAGGACACCGTCTTGTGGCCTGTTTATGTGCCAGTCCATTCGCCTGGGCACAAAAAGGGATTGAAAGAATAGGAATGGATAAGATCTCTCCATATTAGGAAGAAACAAGTGGTGATCTTCAACATGGCGAAGCCACTTATAATCGCCATCTTCCAAGCCACTGTCGGGCATTGAAATATGGTCCCCAAACAAGAAGACAGGTTTGAGCAATGGAGACCAATTTTCTCCTTCAAAAGATGCATTGGTCATCAACTCTCGCAATGTTGAGCGAGAAGGGTGAAGAATCCTGTCTGCTCTCTCTTGGTTATCCGAAGATGTACAATGGGGAAAGACATGATCAAATCTGAACTCTTTCTTCCCATCATAGCCGTCAGAATATCCAAAATAATGATCCTTCAGCCAAGGATTCAAGGCGTAATCAACTGCAAAGGACATGCAGATTCAAAAAAAAAAGAAAAGGGACTGCCTTCCGAATCTTTTTTTACTTACCTCCGATCAAGGGTTCCTGCTGAACCACTATTGAACTAGAGATTGCTCGAGAATCTTGACGACCACTGGCAACAGCATTGGAAGAAAAGATTTCTTCGGCATCTTTTGCAGAGGGAGAAAATCCTTCACACGGAGAATCAAAAGCTATTGGAGCTTGAAGATGAAGAGTCTAAGGAGTCCAAACGAAAAATTCAGATTTCAAATTTCTTGAGATAAGGGCAGCCTCTCTCGTAAAGTGGAGGTTATATAACCAGTGATTTGACGGCCAGGATCTCCGAACAGACGTGATATCCGGCTCGAATCGTGTGGATACCTTTCATTTAATGCGGCTCAGAAAAACGCCTCGAATCTGACGCCGTAGAAAAGCAACAACTTGCCAGCCTTCTCGCAAAAAGCTCGCGACCCTAATACAGAGTCGGTTTCCCCTCAAAAAGTGAAGTTGGCGACCCTAATACAGAGTCGCTTTCTTCTCAAAAAGATAAAGACGGAGAGTCGCGCCCCTAATACAGAGACGTGTTCCTTCCGAAGACAGTTCGCGACCCTAATACAGAGTCATTTTCTACTCAAAAGATAGAGAGTCACGCCCCTAATACAGAGACGTGTTCCTTTCGAAGACAGTTCGCGACCCTAATACATAGTCGTTTTCTACTCAAAAGACGGAGAGTCGCGCCCCTAATACAGAGACGTGTTCCTTCCAAAGACAGTCGCGACCCTAATACAGAGTCGTTTTCTACTCAAAAGACGGAGAGTCACGCCCCTAATACAGAGACGTGTTCCTTCCGAAGACAGTTCGCGACCCTAATACAGAGTCGTTTTCTACTCAAAAGACGGAGAGTCGCACCCCTAATACAGAGACGTGTTCCTTCCGAAGACAGATCGCGACCCTAAGATAGAGTCGTTTTCTATTCAAAGATGGAGAGTCGCGCCCCTAATACAAAGACTCGTTCCTTCCAAAACAAAAGTTTGCGACCCTAATACAGAGTCGTCTTCTTCGCAATACAAATCAACGATCCTAACACGGAGTCGTATGATCTAGAAATCGCCAATAAATGAGGCCCTAACACAGAGTCACATTTCCCTTCAAAAGCAAGAAGCAGTGGTGACGCTAATACAGAGTCAAAGACTTCTGCAAATGCAATGGAGATTCTAATATAGAATATTATATCCAAAGTATTCCAAAACTCCTTAAAAGTCATGAGAGTTTTTGGAAACTTTGGAGGGGGTTTTGTCGGCGAAAAATTCTGGAAAAGAAAAGCAGATCCACGAATTCAGAGACGGAAGCCCGCAACTCATCTGATCCACGCATCTAAGAAACTAAGGTCCGCGAGTCTAAGAAACTGAGGTCCGCGAGTCTAAGAAACTGAGGTCCGCGATCCAGACGACAGAATAGGTTTGCGAATCTAAAGCTGAGATTCGCGACACTACCCATAACTTTTGGGTGGGTTTAATACAAAGTCAGCCGACCCGAACAGAAGAATTACCACCTCGGATCATGGGGCTAACTGCCAAACGAATGCAGCGGCGTCACTTCGGTCGTGGAAGCAACCGCCTAACGAATATGGCGGCACTTCTCGAGTAGTGGGAGCTAACGGACGAGCAAATATGGTAGGACGTTACTCCAAACCCCCTATAAAAGGCGGGGAGCGAAAGAGACACAGGAGGGTAGAGAGATATATAGATATACGGAGAGAGAGAGAGACAGAGACAGAGACGTCTTCTCCCAGAAATTACCCCTTATAATCAAGAGTAAAAAGCCCCCTTTTTTTTCTTTTCCTTTAGCCAACTGAGAGAAATTGTACGGAGTGTCAATGGAGAGCAGGATCGTCCTCCATAGCTACCTAGAAACCCAGATTTAAACAAAGAGGAAGTCCATCTTCCTCATCTTCTATAAACGGAAAACCGTTAGATTGTAATCCTTTATTGAAAGATTGTCAGTAAAGAGAAATTCAATTTTCATGGCGAACAGGAGTCTCAGTAGTTTAATCAGTTTTGACTTCAGTTATTGACGTAATTCCAGCTAAGATAACAGCTTTAGTAACATCAATAACCACGGCTTCAACTTCAATAGTCGTAGCAGGCTTAATAGACTCAACTTTAGTAATCTCAGCGACTTCAATAGAGTCAGTAATTGCAGTAGTTTCAGATAAAATTTCTGGTTGAACTTTAGTACCAGCAAATGAAGTATCGCCTTCAGGTACATATTCCGAAGTTGGAGTAGAAGGAAACATTTCTAAAGAAAAAAGAGGGAAATGATTAAATGATGATAAAAGAAATAAAAAATGATATAAATGGATCAAGTTTAGAATAGACCTTGAGGCTGAGAACTGGATTCTCCATATCCATACACCTCAGCTCTCTCTTCTGCTGTTAGAAATGTATATTTAGCATGGTTTGATGAAGGAGTAGAAGAGCGAATGACGTCACTATCATCATCATCACCACTCATAAGTTGAATTACTGGAGGAATAGAGACATCAGATTCCTCTTGTACCAATTGAAGTGGTTTTTCTGAAAAAGCCACAGCAATAGGAAGAAGCACAATTGTTAGTGTAGTAAAAGGAACTTCTGTGATAGGATCGCTGGGAAAAACATGTCCTTGACTCTGACGCTTTTTAGATGAGCGAGGAATCAAATTCACACCATCGTCATCTTCTTGTTCCTCCTCAATAGTTTTGAAGGCTGCATTAAGTATTGTAGCACCAGCCTCAGCTAATGCATCTTGTGAAATGATTGGCAGGTCACTGAGATACCTTAACCTCTTCCGTTTGTAAGAGATATTCTTAGGAGAAGATTTTGATTGAGGAGAGGTTGGAATGGTGGGAGATATAGGTCGATCTGTTGAGGCCATTGCAGTATTGTCTTCGTCCCTTGTTAAGACTTCTTCAATGTCAAACTCTTCTATTCCAACTACTTTAGTGCTACCTACTTCTTTCTTTTGAGCATACCATGCTCTAATGTCTCTCAAACAAGTAAAACTTGAATCAAAATTATGAGGCGTGAAATGGATAGTAGAATACCATTTACAAAAGCTGAAGCTCATAGACGAATTTGGGTTCTTGAGTGGAAGACTGAACTTGGCCTTCGTACCACCAGAGATGAAATGAAACGAAGCTTTTGCCCCCCTCGAATTGGACTCATCAATGACAAAGCTCATAATGTTGAACCTTTGGAGAGCTCAAATCTACTTGAGTATCAATTGGACTCATCAATGAAGGGTAGTGCAGAACTATCCAAACCATCAAATAAGTATATGGAAGTTTCATCTGCGAATTTGGAGTCTTCACAATCAGTTTTCCTGCATTATCACGGTCCTTCTTGACATTGTAAAATCTAATAATTAATTTTCTTAATTCACTTTGGATTCCACAAACTATTGCTAGCAATAAACTGAGTGGACAGCTGAATGCTAACAAGACTGCCGGATATATCACTCCGATTAGTAGGATTTTTTGTGATGAAATCACACACTTTTTCAACGATAACATCAGGAAACCCGCCAACAAAGCAGGGTCTGATATGGGTTGTAAAGCCTGATAATGAAAACTCTTAAAAGATGTCCCGGCCTTGAAGACATGTTCATCTGATTCAGCAACATATGTACCTGTTCCACATTGAACAATCCTCTTTTCAACCTCTTTCTTAGAAATTAGAAAAAGACGCATTAGATCAGAATTGTTCTTTGAAAACTTTGGAAAAAGATACTGCATCCATTCTTTTGCTTCACATTTCGAGTGTTAGAAATGTGAGCACAGATGTGATAGTGGCAGAGCAATTCCTAGTAAATGTCATAAATCATGAAATCTCGAGTTTTCAATAGATGGAGTTCTTCTCCAGTGAGAACGTATTCTTTATTGGGAATGTTTCCCATTGGTAGTTTGAAATCTCATATATTTCATGAAGGGTAAGCCCTTCGGGGTGTAAAGAAAGTGCAAGTATCAGGGTTATACAATTCCAATAAAGAAAGAAAATAAAATCTGATAGGAGGAATTCCATGTTGAACTGCACTGATGACGCGATAAAGATTCGTGTAGTTCAATTGATTCTCAAAAATTTTTAAGAAAAAATTACCAAGATCTCCCATTCTCTCTTAGGAGAACAATGGATCCATCCGGTGGGGCGAAAGTCCTGAACTGAAAATTCTCCTTGAGCATCAACAAAGCAATGTAGAAAGTTCGGGCAAACAATCGAGTCTCACCCACATGGAGACCTTGCTTGAAAGATCCTGGAAATAATCCACAAAAATATTTTCCAGTAGAATGAGGAAATGCACCTTGTGCTTGAATCCACCAAGTAAAATAATATCTTGTAGTTTATTTAAATGTCAATCCATAATTTTGAGAATAGAAAGGGATTGGAAGAACAAGAATGAATAAAATATCTCTATGTCAGGAAGAAATATGTTACAACCGTTAACTTGACGAAGCCACTTGTAAATCTCATCATCTAAGCAATCATCAGGGATTGGGACATAATCACCGAACAAAAAAGGTGACTTGTTCAATAAATTCCTATTCTTTCCTTCAAAAGGGTAAATAGTCATAAATTCCCGCAATGTAGGGCGAGTAGGGTTCAAGATTCTACTCTTCCTCTCTTGGCCATCAGATGCTGCACAGGTTGGAAAGAATCGACCGAACCTAAATTGTTTCTTGCCATCATATTCTCCTATATGACCAAAGTAATGATGTTTTGGCCAAAAGTTTAAGGCGTAATTCAATATATGAAGAAAAGAAAGTTAAAACAAAGTAGTGAAAAAGAATATGCTCTTTTAGGGTTAGAGTATAAATTCCAAATATGACATGAAGTGAGAGAATCATCTCCAACTAAAGGCTCTTGCCGAACCATTATAGCACTGGAAGTGGCCCGAGGATTTTGGGAACCATTGCCGGATAAACTAGAGGATGAAGCCTTTTTCATCTTCTTAAAATTCTTACGAGGATAAGAGGATTTTGAAGACGAAAGGTTCTGAAAGTTTAAAAAAATTCTAAAGAAAGAGTTAAAAGATATTTTAAATGATGAATTTGAGATTTTATAATAGATAATTTGACGGATGAGATTTCTGGCCTAAATCTCGTGAGAATTTCCTCATTAATGAAGCTTAAAAAACGTCTCGATCTCGATGCCAGAAAAGTAGTAACTTTTCGGATATACCGCATAAGGTGTGAGATCCGCGACTCTAATACAGAGTCGTACTTTATGTAAAAATGTGAGATTCGCGGCTCTAATATAGAGTCATGCTCTATGTAAAAGTACGGATCCGTGATTTTAATATAGAGTCGTTCTCTATGCAAAAGTGCGAGATCCGCAGCTCCAATGTAGAGTCATGTGTTTTTTCTAAAGCACGAAATTCGCAATTCTGAACACAAAGTCGTATTTTCTCTCAAAATGCGAAGATTGTATTTCGGCCAGAATTATCCGTATTTCAAAACACTTCTAAAATTATAGAGTTTTGAAAACTTTGAAGAGGGTTTTGTTGGCGAATTTTTTTTTATTGAGAATCATCTTCATAAAGAGAGATCCGCATATTTAAGCTACAAAAGAAATAAGACATGGCTTTCACAAAACTGTGCTTTATTTTTCATAAAAAAATAAGATGCGATTTTTGATTTGCGAATGAAACTGAAGTGTGAATCTCTTTCTCTAGATGCACAGACTTAATAAAAAGTCGGCCCTGCAGGGTCTCATCATCGCGCTCAAGCATATTATGCAAAAAGCAAAATGCCATCACAACAGAACTACAAATTTAAAGTTTGAGATTCGCATTACAACAAAGCCGTGAGTCTAAAGTTTGAGATTCGTATTCTAGTTGCAGTCCGAAGAAACTGGGAATTTAAAGTCTGAATTCTACATTCCAGCTATAATCCAAAAGAGCTGTCAATCTAAAATTTGAGATTCGCGTTCCAGTTGTAATCCCACGAAAGCTGCGAATCTAAAATTTGATATTCGCATCCTAGTGGCAGTTTGAAAGAACTGTGAATCTAAAATTTGAGATTTACGTTCTGATTGCAGTTTAAAAAAAACGTGAATCTAAAAATTGAGATTCAAGTTTTGCTTTTCAGTTACGATCCAGAATTAAAGATATCATTACAAATTCCGGAGATTTAATACAAATTCACCAGACCAAAAAGCGAGAAATTAATTTTCAGATCGTGGAGGCCAACGATTAAACAGTTACATCAACTCAAAAGTCTTCAAATCTCTATTAATAGCAGAAGTTTAAGCAGAAAAGGGCATCAAGAGATTGGTATTAAAAAAAACTATTTTTGCTTAAGTGCTGGTGCTATCAAAAGCTCAAAATCTTCGCCAAATAAAATTTTATATAGAGTGTCAATAGAGAGCAGGATCGTCCTCCACAGTTACTATAGAGCCCAGTTTTAAACAAAGAGTGAATTATATTTTCCTCATCTTTTGTAAATAGGAAACCATTGAAATTGTAATCTTTATTGAAAAAACTCAATAAAGAATTATTTACGATTTTATGGTGAACATTATTCTATTAGAGACTTAGTATATACATGAATATGTCTTTTTTAAGAAGAAAACATTTCGCTCTATATTCCCACTATCCAGATTCTAGTTAGGTGTCATTATTCAACGAAACCCCATCCACCCTCAACAATTTCCTTTTCTTTTGCTAACTAAAATCATGTCGATCATCAAGGTCAATATTCAATTTAAGTTTAATAATGAACGTAAAAAATAGAATGGATTTCCAAGTGACTTTCCTAATAATGACTAAATTTATTTTACACTGTGCTACGTTTGGACGCGTCTTAGACGTAAAAACGTTTTTTAACTGACCAAGATTCACAATCATTTTAAATACTAATTTACTCAACCGAGTCAATAACCTAATTTAGATACAGTTTAATTCAATTTCATTCACAATCAAAATCATTTCCTGCTAAGTACACCATATTGAAAATGAGATTAAATTTTGATTATATCTGACACAAGAGGAGTTCGTGGGTTTGATTTTTGACATATTTGGACCATAACAAAGTTATCTTAAAGTAAGCTCAAAAAAGATAAATATGAGATTTTACATTAATATTTTTTACGGAAAGCAAGAGGATTGGATCATTTATAATATCCTCTCGAGTCCATTGTATATAGCCCAATTAGTGTTTTTCCCCTTGATATATTAGAAACTGTAGCATGGATCAATTTGCCAAATGGTATTTTGTAAGAAATAGGACCTTAATATCTATATTTAGCTACATGTGTGAATTACATTATCATCTTCAACAAATGATAAATTATTTCATAAAAAAGGTAAAAATATAATTTAATTAATTTCACATACTCAAAATAAACCGGTATTCATGAACTTCTTAATCTTTCTATTAAGATATCCATCTATGTAGCATCTGAAACTCGTATCCATATTATTCCTCAAAGCATAATCATGTATTTATAATCCTAAAAACAAATCAAGTATGACAAACTCATTAGTATCTTTAAAACAAAACATTGCAATATTTATTTTTCTTGTTGAATATTTTAGAAACTTTAACATTGATAACAAAAGACAGATGGTATATCTTTTTGAGAATTGAAAATAAATGGCATTTTCCTAAATTTAAAGATTCACAAAAGTGCAAATCAATTATCAAAATTTTTGTTGAATAATTATAGCTGATAAAGATGGTCCTAATAACCATTGATTCCTTGCTTAAAAAGTTAGCTACGATTTAGCTTTTGGCAGCATGTCTTCTTAATTAGACCCGTATTTGCATTAAAACAGAGACAATCTTAATTTTACAAGATTTTGGGACCAAAATGCGACTTTGCATTTTGGAACCCTCGAAATGCGGGTTAAATTCGCATTTGAATAAGGATAGTTTTCATCCTTTATGTAAAATCAAAATGAGACCTTAGGGGGCACGCATTCTGATGTGGATCTCCATATGACTGTGATCAGCATTTTGCCTATTAGCAATTATTTTTTGTTTAGATCCAGGTTTGAAGATAAAAAGAAATAAGCTTAATTTCTTTAAGTTTTTGAGAGTAAAACGCAAACCAGAGGGGTTCACGTTTGTCTTTTACTTAGGCTTCAATTTACTTAGCTTGGAACATGGATCTCTCTAGATAAAGATCCACGCTTAGGAGAGAAGCTTGAGAAATAGTTTAAGTTAAATTAGTTTATATACACACACACATAAAACAATAGAAATGAGCCGCGGACTCATGTAAGTTTCCTGAGTTACAGTCCACTTCCATTATCTCTAATGTTTTTGTTAAAAAAAAATTTCTTCTGGATATAATCTAACCTCTTTGGGTTCACTCAAAACCAAGTTTTTTGTGGTTTAGTTTTGATTTGATTTTCGACCAAGTAGACACAAAATAAAGAATTTTTTGGTGAAATAAATATTTTATATTCACTGATGAAAGGGCAAATAAACTTCAAAATTCATAGAATTTGCTCTTTAAAAAATAAAAATGTACAGATCATGATACTAAAAGAATTGAAAAAAAAATAATGAGATCATTAATTTTTTGCTGCTAACTCACATAATTTAGCTAAGCTGGCAACTAATATATAGAAATTCTATATGTGAGTATTAATTACTCAAACTATAGTCCATTTCCACTATCTCCGATAATTTATTTGAAATATTCTTTTGGATTATGATCTCAACCCCCCAGGATTTATTAATATCCAATTTTCGATTTGGTACTCATCAAGTGGGCACAAACTAACAGTTTTTGGTGAATAAATTTTTTTGCATCCACTTGATGGAATTCCAACTGAATTCTAAATCTATGAACATTTTGTATCCCAAGGGATTACTGCAGGTGAGCCGCCAGCTAAGAAAACTTACGTGAGTTAATAACAAAAATATAGTGTTCTAATAATTTTTCATCAAATTTCATCTCAAATTAGGATTTCTATATCCTTAAATTCTTTAAAATCAAATTTTTTAAAATTTTTGATAGAGATAGTGGAAATCAACTGTAGATCTGGTAGCTTGTATGAGCTATCAGCTCATTTCCTTATATATATATATATATATATATATATAGAGAGAGAGAGAGAGAGAGAGAGAGAGAGAGAGAGAATAATGGAAATGAGCCGACGCCTATTCTTAGATTGCAAACTAGTAGATGTGGGAATTCGATTGGTGGTTTAGTTGATGTATAGCTGGCAGAGAGTTTGTGCTAGAAATTTCATTCCCTCCATCTGTTTCTAATCAGTTTCCTAGGATAAAAAGGAATTTGATCAGGTTATCTGTTGCATCTCATTTACATAAATATGCTTGTGGTCCAACTGAGTTCTAAAGTATCTTTAACTGTGTTCTAAAGTATCTTAACTTGCACAGTTACAAAACAAAAATATGATACTTTAGATTCCACTGGTATTTGCAGTACCTTTGTACTTTAGATATGAAAATATACCAATTAGAACTATAAAAACTGCATGTTGGTAACCTAGACAAGAGGGGGAGAGGGATGAAGATAGCAGTGGTTATTTAAAGCCTTTGATTCCTTGCAAATGCAAAGAGCAAAATTAACGAATGAAGCCAAGATCACTACCTTTCACATTGAATCTCTTACTGAAATATGTTCCTTTTAAGTTTTAAGAAGATGCTGTCGTTAACATTAATTGTCCAAAACCTTCTATTTTGATGCTTGCTTCAGTGTCCTAACGGTTTTAAATCTTGAAGTACCTTCAACAATATTATCATAAACTCTTCGTGTGAGTAATTTATCATAATTAAATCATAACTGACATGAATTTTCTGTTAGCCGATAACAACTTAAAATTTTACCTTCAATGTACAACATTTAAATTTCAAGGATGCTGATAGAAATCTGAATCATCTCTTTCAGATACTTTAATCATCTCTGCCTGTAAGGAATCCTACAATATCTTGACTTTCTTCACATTAAAAACCAAAGAGAGGAACAATTTAAATAAGAAAACAAAGAAATGACAGCAATATCGGAAACATCGTCAATATCTGAACTCATTTTATTGGTGTATATGTATCAGATACATCAAATCCTATATAATATTTCTGATACAGAATTGGCATTCAATGATATTTTCAAAATGGCAGTTTTTCCTTGGTGTTTTGTAAATATGCTACAAAGAAAATGGATACATGAAGCAATGTTCTTCATGTTGTTGAATTAAGGTTTTTTGCCAACTCCGCATTATTTTCATATAGATGTGTGGACTTCTGAGAAACTGGTGCTTTAACCAAATGTTGAGTTTAAACATTCACCCTCATGCTGCATGCTTGTTTTAAGTATATTATAGACACAGTCACCTAATTGTTTTTGACATTCCCCCAGTAACCTCGGGTCAAATCAGCTTCTAGTAAGATGCCATTACAGTTTTCACTCCTATAACGAGACAAACTTAATACAAATTGAGAAAACAGAACAAGAATGAGAGGCACTAACCTCTATAAGCAGGATCAAAATCTCATTAAAATAAACCTATAATTGAAGAAACCTGCACAGTAGACTAGGGAAAAACTTTAAATCACTTTTATTAGATAATTTTAACACTGGATCGTTTACAATAGTATAATATATATAAATGGTAATTCCTATGCCTCTCACTTTGTACAGTATCTCAACCCCTTTCTAAATAATATGGGGGAGAGAAGAATATAAATACCAAAACAGGATGTTCCCATCATCAACATCAAGCAGCAGCTCCTGCTTCATTCACTACCCACTTCCACACTTTAAGCTGGCCAGCCGCATCTCCAGTGAAGAATAAGCCACCAGGACCAATCTGGATGGATCTGACCTCCTCCTTGGCAAAGATCTTTCCTCTTTCCTCGAATGATGGAAGGTCATAAAGCCGTACACTGTTATCGTTCAGAGCACAGCACAAGACTGGCTTATCTTGAGCATCCGGCATCCCACACAATGCAAGAACTCCATGCTCTTCTACATGAGTATAAGTTGCTTTGATTTTCCCACTCCCTGTATCAGCCCAGACCTTTACAGTTCCATCCAATGAACAAGATAGTAGATACTGGCCCCCACATAACAATGACATAACTACTGACGTATGGTCGGTGAGGGTCTGAATGCATTGCAACGTAGTGAGATCCCAAACTCGTATTGTAGTGTCCATAGAGCCAGAGTACAACCTCCCTGCTGCGACAAGTAAGGCAACAACAGAGCGCTGATGGCCAGTAAACAAAGTTCCAGATTCAAAGCAGCGGCCACCATTTACAGCAGCCATCTTCCAAGCAAATATACGGCCATCCTCTGATCCGGCAAATAGCATCCCATCACTAGCCTCCAATGCATACACTCGTCCCACCGGTCCATCGAGGCTAAAACCAGTTTTTGTCTGTGTATTCCACGCTTTTACAGAACTAGGAACCCCGAAAAAGATCCAAGGCCCCATGCTGCTTATGCAATCGACTTTGCCTCCCATTTCTTGGACCCATACACATTGCCCGGTATTGCAATCCCAAACACGAACTGTCTCATCGTGGCCCACGGAGTAGAGCTTATCCGACCCCGACAGCAATGTGATTCCTGTAATCACCTGTATCAGAGATTAATATTCCATCAGTACAGTAAATTTAAGAAAGATGCCCAAAACAAGATCGAAATTTTACACCCCAAAACACAAAAATATTCGATTTTTAATAACAAAGATCAATATCAGATCAGTTCAGTAAATTCAAGAAATGCCTGAAAACAGGAAAAAAAAAAAAAAATTTGAAACTTTACACCTCAAAACACAGAAAGGATTCGATGCACAAAATGCAAAAAGAAAAAAAGAAAGAAACTCTGGGCGAGTCTCACCTTCTGATGGCCTTCAAGAGCGGTAAGCAAAGAGAAACTGCCATCACCGACAGACCAAGAGTGCAAGAACTTGCATTTGTCGCCGAATGAACAATTTCCCGCCACAAAATTGCGGCAAATCTTGTCAGCCTGCAGCCAATCTGGGCGATCTGGGCCTTCCGCCGCCGCTGGTTCACCTTGGCCCTTGCCTCCTGCGGTATTAGGGTTTCTCCAGGTGAGGCTTCGCTTGGAGGTGGGGGAGGTGAATACGGCATGAGAATTAGGGGGTTCGGCGTGGAGGAAGGGGCAGGGGCGGCGATAGCAGCGGCCGGCTTGCCAGTGGAAGCAGACCTTCTTGCAGCGGTCGCCGGCGGCGGCGGGTGAGGAGGAGGTGAAGTGAGAGGGCCCCAACCGTTGCTGAACAGTGACGGCCATCGCTGCGGAACCAATCGAAACCCGAGATCGTCAATTCGATTTGAGGAAACTCAGAGCGAGAGAGAGAGAGAGAGAGAGAGAGAGAGAGAGAGAGAGAGAGAGAGAGTAATTGAAATCTTGATGCAAGAAAATAAAATGAATGAATAATATTTAGGGCTTCTTTCAGAATTTTGCAGAGAGGAAAAGTGAGGAGGGATCATTTGCGCGCGCCCTTATATAGAAGACGCGGCCCCGACGAATCGAACCGCATCCTCTTCTGTCGGGTCCACATGCGGATCCGCTATTTATTTCTAGGATCCAATTAGGGAGCCAAGCCAAAAAAAAAAATAAAGTGCAAATATGTTGGCCTTTATTTTTCTAGCAATATTTGATGATGATCAAATATGAGAAAAATTCATGTAAATGACCTATGAAATGTAAATAGATGTCTTTTACAGGAGTTGAGTCAATACATTTATCTTAATATTAAATCTCTAACATGTTATATCCCTAACTCAAATACTCTCAAATTGAATATATGATGAATATATGATAAAAGTTAGTATAGTTTATAATGATTATCATAAATCCAAAAGATAATCATAAAAAGTTTTTTTAAAGAGGAATCTATAGTTTATATAAATATTTGAATTCTTATTATTCCACTAGAAACTTGGCATATACAATAATATGCCTTTTTTTAGGAAGAAAACATTCCGCCCTATACTCTCACTATCCCGATTCTAGTTAGGGGTTATTATTTAACGAAACCCCATCCACCCTCAACAATTTCCTTTTCTTCTGCTAACTAAAATCATGTTGATCATCAAGGTCAATATTCAATTTAAGTTTAATAATGAACACAGAAAAATAGAATGGACTTTCTAGTGACTTTCCTAATAATGACTAAATTTATTTTACAATGTGCTAGATTTGGATGCACCTTAGACATAAAAAAGTTTTTCAACTGACCACGATACATAATCATTTTATATACTAATTTATTCAACCGAGTCAATAACCTAATTTAGATATAGTTTGATTCAATTTCATTCACAATCAAAATCATTTCGTGCCAAGTACACCATATTGAAAATGAGATCAAATTTTGATTATATATGACACAAGAGGAGTTTGTGGTTTTGACTTCAAACATATTTGGACTATAACAAAGTTATCTTAAAGTAAACTCAAAAAAAAGTAAATTTTTTTTTATTGAAATCAAGAGTACTGGAACAGGTATAATATCCTCTAGAGTCCATTGTACAGAGCCCAATTAGTATTTTTTTTTTCTTGATATATTAGAAACAGTAGCTTGGATCACTTTGCCAAATGGTATTTTGTAAGAAATAGGACCTTAATATATATATATATATATATATATATATATATATATATATATATATATATATATATATATATATATATATATATATATATATATATATATATATATATATATATATATATATATATATATATATATATATATATAACTATATGTGTGAATTACATTATCATCTTCAACAATGTTAAACTATTTCATTAAAAAAAGTAAAAATATAATTTAATTAATTTGACCTTCTCACAATAAACTTGAATTTATGAACTTTTTTATATTTGTAGTCAGAATTCGAAACTCGTATCCATAATATTTCTCAGAGCATAATTATGTATTTATAATCCTGAAAATAAATTAAATATGACAAATTCGTCATTATCTTTTAAACAAAATATTGCAAGATTTATTTTTCTTGTTGAATACTTTAGAAACTTTAACATTGGTAACAAAAAATAATAATCGGCTCTGTCTGTCAGTCAGGCAAGTCATCGATTTTGTCTGTCAGCCAGGCAAGTCACCCCTTGGTAGAAAATAATTATCGGCTCTGCCTGTCATCTAGGTGAG
This sequence comes from Dracaena cambodiana, assembly GCA_036321105.1. Taxonomy (NCBI): domain Eukaryota; kingdom Viridiplantae; phylum Streptophyta; class Magnoliopsida; order Asparagales; family Asparagaceae; genus Dracaena; species Dracaena cambodiana. Next base: position 32,526,075 of record JAYEPQ010000015.1, on the reverse strand, counting down.
TCATAGGCTCTATTTGGCAATCCAAATGAGTCACATCATAATTAAAACACTCAGCTTATTATATTATATTCACACCCTTAGCAAGTCCATCTCTATGGACTCATCCACTAATTTCAAAAGAAAAATCCAAAGTATTTCAAAATTTTGTTAAACAAATAGAGAATCTAAATTTTAAAAACTTTGGAGGGGTCACCCTAATCCAAATCCAAATTCAAATTAAAATCCAAGTCCAAATCAAACTCCAAATAAAAATAAAAATAATAATAATAAAAATTAAAAATAATAAAAAAATTAAGAAAATAGGAGAGAGAGCTTTGCGGGACTCACAAAAAAAAAACAAAAAGGAGAGAGCCTCGCGAGGCTCATGAGGCCAAGAAATAAACAAGAAACGACTCTCTCTCTCTCTCTCTCCATGAGGCACAGAAAGAAGAAACAAAAGAAATTTTACCTCTCTCTCCGCGAGGCTCAAAAAAACTGAGAACAAAGCAAAAAAAAAAAAAAATCATAGGGTGAACTCTTTGCCGGGGATGAAAAGTTTATGGGAAGCCAGCTGAGTGTAGGTGTTGAATATAAAAATCTCATGCAAGGTTGCTTCAAGTCATGTTCATATATTGGGATATGACTGAGTATCGGTCGGTTCGGTTTGGGTTTGGGTAGAAAAATCCGCACCGAAAACTAAACTGAACTTACAAATTGAAAACTGAAACCGATCGAACTCCACCAATAACTAAAACTAAAACTTCGGTTCGGTTCGATTTCGGTCGGTTTTCGGTAATTTATATATATAAATTCAAAACTTGGGCAGCAGACATAACAAGTAATTTATCCCAAAAAAATCTCATTTTTAATCAAACCATATAAGTAACAACAAAATCGATAAATTTGCAGTGTACAAACAAATTTGATCAGACCCAACAAGCAAATCATTCCAAAAACCCTAAACATATTATCAAAATCAAATCTTCAACTACAATGTATTCTCAAATCTTTAATCCCATCATCAAAAATCCAATCTTTAATCAAACCTTCCAATCTCCACACAAATACGACCAGACCCACTAAACAAATCACCCAAAAATCCCCAAAAAGCACATAAAAATCCAAACTTGAGCTTCAAAAAAAATTAAAAGAGTACCTTGAGAAGAGCTCAGGGATCAGGGCCACAGAGCTCTCTGATTTGGGGTGACGAGCAAGGATCTGCACCTTCTAGAAGCGTGGGCTCGTCGATGTACGACCAGAAGAAGTCGGTGGCCATGACGCCCTCGTTGTCGTTGTTGTCCCCTTCCATCTCTTCCCCGAGAATGAAGACTGCAAGGTGGAGGCGAGAGGGTTATTTTGGAGGAGGCCAGAGAGGGTTAGCAGAATCGTAGGCGAAGGATTTGGAGATTGGAGAAGGGGTCGAGGTGTCAAGGGAGACTCACGAACGACTAAGGCGAAGAAAGACCTAGAATTACTTAAATTTTGGGTTAATAGGTTAACAAGTCGAGTGGGGTGAAATTTTGGTTTTTTTTGGTCGGTTTTGGTTGGCGGTTTCGCCACCAAAACCCGACCTGAAGGCGGAATTAAACTTCGATTTTAAAACCGACCCGACCCGATAATCGAAATAACCGACCCGATCTGTTCAGGTCTGGTCGGTTTTGCAGTTTTGTTCGGTTTATTCGGAAATTTGCTCACCCCTACACTAGCGTAGGGATGTAAATTTTGATGTTTCATGCTTGGATACACCATCCAAACCACGGAGCCATAGATCGGGAGTTTCCAAAGGAGCACACCACTTTTCTTAGTGAGCTCACTTTATAGTATAATTTTGGTTAGCTTGGACAATTATAAAGTGGGCTCACTAGAAAAAAAAGGTTTGCTTCTTTAGAAACTCCCCATAAATCTGGTCATTCACATGATTCCACAACATCATTATGGAGCATGACATGAGCTTAAGATTTGGTGACATGGCCAGATCACTTCTGCAGCAACAATAGCAATGATGCCGAGTCATTCATCTTCCCTATAATGTATAAATTATTGTTGGAGGATTAATCTAAATGAAGTGATATAGGGCTCTGTCCCATACTATTTTGCAATTTCTACAAATTCTAATTAGACCAAAATTCTAATTAGAGTCAAATTAATTTTTGGATGCAGAGTTCTAAATTAATTCTGTTTGAGTTTGACAATTTTTCAAATTCTAATTTGATTTTAATTGATTTTGGGTGTAGAAACATGACCCGATACAATAAATTTGGAGTAAATTAAATCTACTCTTCCCGCAAAGAAATGAACAATTTCCCGCAAAGAAATGAAATCTACTAGCAGGAATACCGTACTGAACAGCCCTGATAGCACGATACAGCCCTGCATAATGAAGCTAATCCCGGAAGGTCTTCAAGAAGAAGTCAGTCAAAACTGCCCACTCTCCTTTTGAAGAGCAATGAATCCATCCAGGGGGACGAAAATCCTGAACAGGAAACTCCCCTTGCGCATTGGTAAATCGATGCAGGAAAGTCTGCGCAATTATGGGATCCTCGCCTCTTGGGAGATCGTGTTTAACAAATCCCGGCAGCAACCCGCGAAAGCTCTTCCCAGTACCATGAGGAAAAGCGCTATGAGCATTGAAGCCCCCCAACAAGACACCGTCTTGTGGCCTGTTTATGTGCCAGTCCATTCGCCTGGGCACAAAAAGGGATTGAAAGAATAGGAATGGATAAGATCTCTCCATATTAGGAAGAAACAAATGGTGATCTTCAACATGGCGAAGCCACTTATAATCGCTATCTTCCAAGCCACTGTCGGGCATTGAAATATGGTCCCCAAACAAGAAGACAGGTTTGAGCAATGGAGACCAATTTTCTCCTTCAAAAGACGCATTGGTCATCAACTCTCGCAATGTTGAGCGAGAAGGGTGAAGAATCCTGTCTGCTCTCTCTTGGTTATCCGAAGATGTACAATGGGGAAAGACATGATCAAATCTGAACTCTTTCTTCCCATCATAGCCGTCAGAATATCCAAAATAATGATCCTTCAGCCAAGAATTCAAGGCGTAATCAACTGCAAAGGACATGCAGATTCAAAAAAAAAAGAAAAGGGACTGCCTTCCGAATCTTTTTTTACTTACCTCCGATCAAGGGTTCCTGCCGAACCACTATTGAACTAGAGGTTGCTCGAGAATCTTGACGACCACTGGCAACAGCATTGGAAGAAAAGATTTCTTCGGCATCTTTTGCAGAGGGAGAAAATCCTTCACACGGAGAATCAAAAGCTATTGGAGCTTGAAGATGAAGAGTCTAAGGAGTCCAAACGAAAAATTCAGATTTTAAATTTCTTGAGATAAGGGCAGCCTCTCTCGTAAAGTGGAGGTTATATAGCCAGTGATTTGACGGCCAGGATCTCCGAACAGACGTGATATCCGGCTCGAATCGTGTGGATACCTTTCATTTAATGCGGCTCAGAAAAACGCCTCGAATCTGACGCCGTAGAAAAGCAACAACTTGCCAGCCTTCTCGCAAAAAGCTCGCGACCCTAATACAGAGTCGGTTTCCCCTCAAAAAGTGAAGTTGGCGACCCTAAAACAGAGTCGCTTTCTTCTCAAAAAGATAAAGACGGAGAGTCGCGCCCCTAATACAGAGACGTGTTCCTTCCGAAGACAGTTCGCGACCCTAATACAGAGTCATTTTCTACTCAAAAGATAGAGAGTCACGCCCCTAATACAGAGACGTGTTCCTTTCGAAGACAGTTCGCGACCCTAATACATAGTCGTTTTCTACTCAAAAGACGGAGAGTCGCGCCCCTAATACAGAGACGTGTTCCTTCCAAAGACAGTCGCGACCCTAATACAGAGTCGTTTTCTACTCAAAAGACGGAGAGTCACGCCCCTAATACAGAGACGTGTTCCTTCCGAAGACAGTTCGCGACCCTAATACAGAGTCGTTTTCTACTCAAAAGACGGAGAGTCGCACCCCTAATACAGAGACGTGTTCCTTCCGAAGACAGATCGCAACCCTAAGATAGAGTCGTTTTCTATTCAAAGATGGAGAGTCGCGCCCCTAATACAGAGACTCGTTCCTTCCAAAACAAAAGTTTGCGACCCTAATACAGAGTCGTCTTCTTCGCAATACAAATCAACGATCCTAACACGGAGTCGTATGATCTAGAAATCGCCAATAAATGAGGCCCTAACACAGAGTCACATTTCCCTTCAAAAGCAAGAAGCAGTGGTGACGCTAATACAGAGTCAAAGACTTCTGCAAATGCAATGGAGATTCTAATATAGAATATTATATCCAAAGTATTCTAAAACTCCTTAAAAGTCATGAGAGTTTTTGGAAACTTTGGAGGGGGTTTTGTCGGCGAAAAATTTTGGAAAAGAAAAGCAGATCCATGAATTCAGAGACGGAAGCCCGCAACTCATCTGATCCACGCATCTAAGAAACTAAGGTCCGCGAGTCTAAAAAACTGAGGTCCGCGAGTCTAAAAAACTGAGGTCCGCGATCCAGACGACAGAATAGGTTCGCGAATCTAAAGCTGAGATTCGCGACACTACCCATAACTTTCGGGTGGGTTTAATACAAAGTCACCCGACCCGAACAGAAGAATTACCACCTCGGATCGTGGGGCTAACTGCCAAACGAATGCAGCGGCGTCACTTCGGTCGTGGGAGCAACCGCCTAACGAATATGGCGGCACTTCTCGAGTAGTGGGAGCTAACGGACGAGCAAATATGGTAGGACATTACTCCAAACCCCCTATAAAAGGCGGGGAGCGAAAGAGACACAGGAGGGTAGAGAGATATATAGATATACGGAGAGAGAGACAGACAGAGACAGAGACGTCTTCTCCCAGAAATTACCTCTTATAATCAAGAGTAAAAAGCCCCCTTTTTTTTCTTTTCCTTTAGCCAACTGAGAGAAATTGTACGGAGTGTCAACGGAGAGCAGGATCGTCCTCCATAGCTACCTAGAAACCCAGATTTAAACAAAGAGGAAGTCCATCTTCCTCATCTTCTATAAACGGAAAACCGTTAGATTGTAATCCTTTATTGAAAGATTGTCAGTAAAGAGAAATTCAATTTTCATGGCGAACAGTAGTCTCAGTAGTTTAATCAGTTTTGACTTCAGTTATTGACGTAATTCCAGCTAAGATAAAAGTTTTAGTAACATCAATAACCACGGCTTCAACTTCAATAGTCGTAGCAGGCTTAATAGACTCAACTTTAGTAATCTCAGCGACTTCAATAGAGTCAGTAATTGAGTAGTTTCAGATATAATTTCTGGTTGAACTTTAGTACCAGCAAATGAAGTATCGCCTTCAGGTACATATTCCGAAGTTGGAGTAGAAGGAAACATTTCTAAAGAAAAAAGAGGGAAATGATTAAATGATGATAAAAGAAATAAAAAATGATATAAATGGATCAAGTTTAGAATAGACCTTGAGGCTGAGAACTGGATTCTCCATATCCATACACCTCAGCTCTCTCTTCTGCTGTTAGAAATGTATATTTAGCATGGTTTGATGAAGGAGTAGAAGAGCGAATGACATCACTATCATCATCATCACCACTCATAAGTTGAATTACTGGAGGAATAGAGACATCAGATTCCTCTTGTACCAATTGAAGTGGTTTTTCTGAAAAAGCCACAGCAATAGGAAGAAGCACAATTGTAAGTGTAGTAAAAGGAACTTCTGTGATAGGATCGCTGGGAAAAACATGTCCTTGACTCTGACGCTTTTTAGATGAGCGAGGAATCAAATTCACACCATCGTCATCTTCTTGTTCCTCCTCAATAGTTTTGAAGGCTGCATTAAGTATTGTAGCGCCAGCCTCAGCTAATGCATCTTGTGAAATGATTGGCAGGTCACTGAGATACCTTAACCTCTTCCGTTTGTAAGAGATATTCTTAGGAGAAGATTTTGATTGAGGAGAGGTTGGAATGGTGGGAGATATAGGTCGATCTGTTGAGACCATTGCAGTATTGTCTTCGTCCCTTGTTAAGACTTCTTCAATGTCAAACTCTTCTATTCCAACTACTTTAGTGCTACCTACTTCTTTCTTTTGAGCATACCATGCTCTAATGTCTCTCAAACAAGTAAAACTTGAATCAAAATTATGAGGCGTGAAATGGATAGTAGAATACCATTTACAAAAGCTGAAGCTCATAGACGAATTTGGGTTCTTGAGTGGAAGACTGAACTTGGCCTTCGTACCACCAGAGATGAAATGAAACGAAGCTTTTGCCCCCCTCGAATTGGACTCATCAATGACAAAGCTCATAATGTTGAACCTTTGGAGAGCTCAAATCTACTTGAGTATCAATTGGACTCATCAATGAAGGGTAGTGCAGAACTATCCAAACCATCAAATAAGTATATGGAAGTTTCATCTGCGAATTTGGAGTCTTCACAATCAGTTTTCCTGCATTATCACGGTCCTTCTTGACATTGTAAAATCTAATAATTAATTTTCTTAATTCACTTTGGATTCCACAAACTATTGCTAGCAATAAACTGAGTGGACAGCTGAATGCTAACAAGACTGCCGGATATATCACTCCGATTAGTAGGATTTTTTGTGATGAAATCACACACTTTTTCAACGATAACATCAGGAAACCCGCCAACAAAGCAGGGTCTGATATGGGTTGTAAAGCCTGATAATGAAAACTCTTAAAAGATGTCCCGGCCTTGAAGACATGTTCATCTGATTCAGCAACATATGTACCTGTTCCACATTGAACAATCCTCTTTTAAACCTCTTTCTTAGAAATTAGAAAAAGACGCATTAGATCAGAATTGTTCTTTGAAAACTTTGGAAAAAGATACTGCATCCATTTCTTTTGCTTCACATTTCGAGTGCTAGAAATGTGAGCACAGATGTGATAGTGGCAGAGCAATTCCTAGTAAATGTCATAAATCATGAAATCTCGAGTTTTCAATAGATGGAGTTCTTCTCCTGTGGGAACGTATTCTTTATTGGGAATGTTTCCCATTGGTAGTTTGAAATCTCATATATTTCATGAAGGGTAAGCCCTTCGGGGTGTAAAGAAAGTGCAAGTATCAGGGTTATACAATTCCAATAAAGAAAGAAAATAAAATCTGATATGAGGAATTCCATGTTGAACTGCACTGATGACGCGATAAAGATTCGTGTAGTTCAATTGATTCTCAAAAATTTTTAAGAAAAAATTACCAAGATCTCCCATTCTCTCTTAGGAGAACAATGGATCCATCCGGTGGGGCGAAAGTCCTGAACTGAAAATTCTCCTTGAGCATCAACAAAGCAATGTAGAAAGTTCGGGCAAACAATCGAGTCTCACCCACATGGAGACCTTGCTTGAAAGATCCTGGAAATAATCCACAAAAATATTTTCCAGTAGAATGAGGAAATGCACCTTGTGCTTGAATCCACCAAGTAAAATAATATCTTGTAGTTTATTTAAATGTCAATCCATAATTTTGAGAATAGAAAGGGATTGGAAGAACAAGAATGAATAAAATATCTCTATGTCAGGAAGAAATATGTTACAACCGTTAACTTGACGAAGCCACTTGTAAATCTCATCATCTAAGCAATCATCAGGGATTGGGACATAATCACCGAACAAAAAAGGTGACTTGTTCAATAAATTCCTATTCTTTCCTTCAAAAGGGTAAATAGTCATAAATTCCCGCAATGTAGGGCGAGTAGGGTTCAAGATTCTACTCTTCCTCTCTTGGCCATCAGATGCTGCACAGGTTGGAAAGAATCGACCGAACCTAAATTGTTTCTTGCCATCATATTCTCCTATATGACCAAAGTAATGATGTTTTGGCCAAAAGTTTAAGGCGTAATTCAATATATGAAGAAAAGAAAGTTAAAACAAAGTAGTGAAAAAGAATATGCTCTTTTAGGGTTAGAGTATAAATTCCAAATATGACATGAAGTGAGAGAATCATCTCCAACTAAAGGCTCTTGCCGAACCATTATAGCACTGGAAGTGGCCCGAGGATTTTGGGAACCATTGCCGGATAAACTAGAGGATGAAGCCTTTTTCATCTTCTTAAAATTCTTACGAGGATAAGAGGATTTTGAAGACGAAAGGTTCTGAAAGTTTAAAAAAAGTCTAAAGAAAGAGTTAAAAGATATTTTAAATGATGAATTTGAGATTTTATAATAGATAATTTGACGGATGAGATTTCTGGCCTAAATCTCGTGAGAATTTCCTCATTAATGAAGCTTAAAAAACGTCTCGATCTCGATGCCAGAAAAGTAGTAACTTTTCGGAAATACCGCATAAGGTGTGAGATCCGCGACTCTAATATAGAGTCGTACTTTATGTAAAAATGTGAGATTCGCGGCTCTAATATAGAGTCATGCTCTATGTAAAAGTACGGATCCGTGATTTTAATATAGAGTCGTTCTCTATGCAAAAGTGCGAGATCCGCAGCTCCAATGTAGAGTCGTGTGTTTTTTCTAAAGCACGAAATTCGCAATTCTGAACACAAAGTCGTATTTTCTCTCAAAATGCGAAGATTGTATTTCGGCCAGAATTATCCGTATTTCTAAACACTTCTAAAATTATAGAGTTTTGAAAACTTTGAAGAGGGTTTTGTTGGCGAATTTTTTTTTATTGAGAATCATCTTCATAAAGAGAGATCCGCATATTTAAGCTACAAAAGAAATAAGACATGGCTTTCATAAAACTGTGCTTTATTTTTCATAAAAAAATAAGATGCGATTTTTGATTTGCGAATGAAACTGAAGTGTGAATCTCTTTCTCTAGATGCACAGACTTAATAAAAAGTCGGCCCTGCAGGGTCTCATCATCGCGCTCAAGCATATTATGCAAAAAGCAAAATGCCATCACAACAGAACTACAAATTTAAAGTTTGAGATTCGCAGTACAACAAAGCCGCGAGTCTAAAGTTTGAGATTCGTATTCTAGTTGCAGTCCGAAGAAACTGGGAATTTAAAGTCTGAATTCTACATTCCAGCTATAATCCAAAAGAGCTGTCAATCTAAAGTTTGAGATTCGCGTTCCAGTTGTAATCCCACGAAAGCTGCGAATCTAAAATTTGATATTCGCATCCTAGTGGCAGTTTGAAAGAACTGTGAATCTAAAATTTGAGATTTACGTTCTGATTGCAGTTTAAAGAAAACGTGAATCTAAAAATTGAGATTCAAGTTTTGCTTTTTAGTTACGATCCAGAATTAAAGATATCATTACAAATTCCGGAGATTTAATACAAATTCACCAGACCAAAAAGCGAGAAATTAATTTTCAGATCGTGGAGGCCAACGATTAAACAGTTACATCAACTCAAAAGTCTTCAAATCTCTATTAATAGCAGAAGTTTAAGCAGAAAAGGGCATCAAGAGATTGGTATTAAAAAAAACTATTTTTGCTTAAGTGCTGGTGCTATCAAAAGCTCAAAATCTTCGCCAAATAAAATTTTATATAGAGTGTCAATAGAGAGCAGGATCGTCCTCCACAGTTACTATAGAGCCCAGTTTTAAACAAAGAGTGAATTATATTTTCCTCATCTTTTGTAAATAGGAAACCATTGAAATTGTAATCTTTATTGAAAAAACTCAATAAAGAATTATTTACGATTTTATGGTGAACATTATTCTATTAGAGACTTAGTATATACATGAATATGTCTTTTTTAAGAAGAAAACATTTCGCTCTATATTCCCACTATCCAGATTCTAGTTAGGTGTCATTATTCAACGAAACCCCATCCACCCTCAACAATTTCCTTTTCTTTTGCTAACTAAAATCATGTCGATCATCAAGGTCAATATTCAATTTAAGTTTAATAATGAACGTAGAAAAATAGAATGGATTTCCAAGTGACTTTCCTAATAATGACTAAATTTATTTTACACTGTGCTACGTTTGGACGCGTCTTAGACGTAAAAACGTTTTTTAACTGACCAAGATTCACAATCATTTTAAATACTAATTTACTCAACCGAGTCAATAACCTAATTTAGATACAGTTTGATTCAATTTCATTCACAATCAAAATCATTTCCTGCTAAGTATACCATATTGAAAATGAGATTAAATTTTGATTATATCTGACACAAGAGGAGTTCGTGGGTTTGATTTTAGACATATTTGGACCATAACAAAGTTATCTTAAAGTAAGCTCAAAAAAGATAAATATGAGATTTTACATTAATATTTTTTACGGAAAGCAAGAGGATTGGATCATTTATAATATCCTCTCGAGTCCATTGTATATAGCCCAATTAGTGTTTTTCCCCTTGATATATTAGAAACTGTAGCATGGATCAATTTGCCAAATGGTATTTTGTAAGAAATAGGACCTTAATATCTATATTTAGCTACATGTGTGAATTACATTATCATCTTCAACAAATGATAAATTATTTCATAAAAAAGGTAAAAATATAATTTAATTAATTTCACATACTCAAAATAAACCGGTAGTCATGAACTTCTTAATCTTTCTATTAAGATATCCATCTATGTAGCATCTGAAACTCGTATCCATATTATTCCTCAAAGCATAATCATGTATTTATAATCCTAAAAACAAACCAAATATGACAAACTCATTAGTATCTTTAAAACAAAACATTGCAATATTTATTTTTCTTGTTGAATATTTTAGAAACTTTAACATTGATAACAAAAGACAGATGGTATATCTTTTTGAGAATTGAAAATAAATGGCATTTTCCTAAATTTAAAGATTCACAAAAGTGCAAATCAATTATCAAAATTTTTGTTGAATAATTATAGCTGATAAAGATGGTCCTAATAACCATTGATTCCTTGCTTAAAAAGTTAGCTACGATTTAGCTTTTGGCAGCATGTCTTCTTAATTAGACCCGTATTTGCATTAAAACAGAGACAATCTTAATTTTACAAGATTTTGGGACCAAAATGCGACTTTGCATTTTGGAACCCTCGAAATGCGGGTTAAATTCGCATTTGAATAAGGATAGTTTTCATCCTTTATGTAAAATCAAAATGAGACCTTAGGGGGCACGCATTCTGATGTGGATCTCCATATGACCGTGATCAGCATTTTGCCTATTAGCAATTATTTTTTGTTTAGATCCAGGTTTGAAGATAAAAAAGAAATAAGCTTAATTTCTTTAAGTTTTTGAGAGTAAAACGCAAACCAGAGGGGTTCACGTTTGTCTTTTACTTAGGCTTCAATTTACTTAGCTTGGAACATGGATCTCTCTAGATAAAGATCCACGCTTAGGAGAGAAGCTTGAGAAATAGTTTAAGTTAAATTAGTTTATATGCACACACACACATAAAACAATAGAAATGAGCCGCGGACTCATGTAAGTTTCCTGAGTTACAGTCCACTTCCATTATCTCTAATGTTTTTGTTAAAAAAAAATTTCTTCTGGATATAATCTAACCTCTTTGGGTTCACTCAAAACCAAGTTTTTTGTGGTTTAGTTTTGATTTGATTTTCGACCAAGTAGACACAAAATAAAGAATTTTTTGGTGAAATAAATATTTTATATTCACGGATGAAAGGGCAAATAAACTTCAAAATTCATAGAATTTGCTCTTTAAAAAATAAAAATGTACAGATCATGATACTAAAAGAATTGAAAAAAAAATAATGAGATCATTAATTTTTTGCTGCTAACTCACATAATTTAGCTAAGCTGGCAACTAATATATAGAAATTCTATATGTGAGTATTAATTACTCAAACTATAGTCCATTTCCACTATCTCCGATAATTTATTTGAAATATTCTTTTGGATTATGATCTCAACCCCCCAGGATTTATTAATATCCAATTTTCGATTTGGTACTCATCAAGTGGGCACAAACTAACAGTTTTTGGTGAATAAAATTTTTTGCATCCACTTGATGGAATTCCAACTGAATTCTAAATCTATGAACATTTTGTATCCCAAGGGATTACTGCAGGTGAGCCGCCAGCTAAGAAAACTTACGTGAGTTAATAACAAAAATATAGTGTTCTAATAATTTTTCATCAAATTTCATCTCAAATTAGGATTTCTATATCCTTAAATTCTTTAAAATCAAATTTTTTAAAATTTTTGATAGAGATAGTGAAAATCAACTGTAGATCTGGTAGCTTGCATGAGCTATCAGCTCATTTCCTTATATATATATATATATATATATATATATATAGAGAGAGAGAGAGAGAGAGAGAGAGAGAATAATGGAAATGAGCCGACGCCTATTCTTAGATTGCAAACTAGTAGATGTGGGAATTCGATTGGTGGTTTAGTTGATGTATAGCTGGCAGAGAGTTTGTGCTAGAAATTTCATTCCCTCCATCTGTTTCTAATCAGTTTCCTAGGATAAAAAGGAATTTGATCAGGTTATCTGTTGCATCTCATTTACATAAATATGCTTGTGGTCCAACTGAGTTCTAAAGTATCTTTAACTGTGTTCTAAAGTATCTTAACTTGCACAGTTACAAAACAAAAACATGATACTTTAGATTCCACTGGTATTTGCAGTACCTTTGTACTTTAGATATGAAAATATACCAATTAGAACTATAAAAACTGCATGTTGGTAACCTAGACAAGAGGGGGAGAGGGATGAAGATAGCAGTGGTTATTTAAAGCCTTTGATTCCTTGCAAATGCAAAGAGCAAAATTAACGAATGAAGCCAAGATCACTACCTTTCACATTGAATCTCTTACTGAAATATGTTCCTTTTAAGTTTTAAGAAGATGCTGTCGTTAACATTAATTGTCCAAAACCTTCTATTTTGATGCTTGCTTCAGTGTCCTAACGTTTTAAATCTTGAAGTACCTTCAACAATATTATCATAAACTCTTCGTGTGAGTAATTTATCATAATTAAATCATAACTGACATGAATTTTCTGTTAGCCGATAACAACTTAAAATTTTACCTTCAATGTACAGCATTTAAATTTCAAGGATGCTGATAGAAATCTGAATCATCTCTTTCAGATACTTTAATCATCTCTGCCTGTAAGGAATCCTACAATATCTTGACTTTCTTCACATTAAAAACCAAAGAGAGGAACAATTTAAATAAGAAAACAAAGAAATGACAGCAATATCGGAAACATCGTCAATATCTGAACTCATTTTATTGGTGTATATGTATCAGATACATCAAATCCTATATAATATTTCTGATACAGAATTGGTATTCAATGATATTTTCAAAATGGCAGTTTTTCCTTGGTGTTTTGTAAATATGCTACAAAGAAAATGGATACATGAAGCAATGTTCTTCATGTTGTTGAATTAAGGTTTTTTGCCAACTCCGCATTATTTTCATATAGATGTGTGGACTTCTGAGAAACTGGTGCTTTAACCAAATGTTGAGTTTAAACATTCACCCTCATGCTGCATGCATGTTTTAAGTATATTATAGACACAGTCACCTAATTGTTTTTGACATTCCCCCAGTAACCTCGGGTCAAATCAGCTTCTAGTAAGATGCCATTACAGTTTTCACTCCTATAACGAGACAAACTTAATACAAATTGAGAAAACAGAACAAGAATGAGAGGCACTAACCTCTATAAGCAGGATCAAAATCTCATTAAAATAAACCTATAATTGAAGAAACCTGCACAGTAGACTAGGGAAAAACTTTAAATCACTTTTATTAGATAATTTTAACACTGGATCGTTTACAATAGTATAATATATATAAATGGTAATTCCTATGCCTCTCACTTTGTACAGTATCTCAACCCCTTTCTAAATAATATGGGGGAGAGAAGAATATAAATACCAAAACAGGATGTTCCCATCATCAACATCAAGCAGCAGCTCCTGCTTCATTCACTACCCACTTCCACACTTTAAGCTGGCCAGCCGCATCTCCAGTGAAGAATAAGCCACCAGGACCAATCTGGATGGATCTGACCTCCTCCTTGGCAAAGATCTTTCCTCTTTCCTCGAATGATGGAAGGTCATAAAGCCGTACACTGTTATCGTTCAGAGCACAGCACAAGACTGGCTTATCTTGAGCATCCGGCATCCCACACAATGCAAGAACTCCATGCTCTTCTACATGAGTATAAGTTGCTTTGATTTTCCCACTCCCTGTATCAGCCCAGACCTTTACAGTTCCATCCAATGAACAAGATAGTAGATACTGGCCCCCACATAACAATGACATAACTACTGATGTATGGTCGGTGAGGGTCTGAATGCATTGCAACGTAGTGAGATCCCAAACTCGTATTGTAGTGTCCATAGAGCCAGAGTACAACCTCCCTGCTGCGACAAGTAAGGCAACAACAGAGCGCTGATGGCCAGTAAACAAAGTTCCAGATTCAAAGCAGCGGCCACCATTTACAGCAGCCATCTTCCAAGCAAATATACGGCCATCCTCTGATCCGGCAAATAGCATCCCATCACTAGCCTCCAATGCATACACTCGTCCCACCGGTCCATCGAGGCTAAAACCAGTTTTTGTCTGTGTATTCCACGCTTTGACAGAACTAGGAACCCCGAAAAAGATCCAAGGCCCCATGCTGCTTATGCAATCGACTTTGCCTCCCATTTCTTGGACCCATACACATTGCCCGGTATTGCAATCCCAAACACGAACTGTCTCATCGTGGCCCACGGAGTAGAGCTTATCCGACCCCGACAGCAATGTGATTCCTGTAATCACCTGTATCAGAGATTAATATTCCATCAGTACAGTAAATTTAAGAAAGATGCCCAAAACAAGAAAAGATCGAAATTTTACACCCCAAAACACAAAAATATTCGATTTTTAATAACAAAGATCAATATCAGATCAGTTCAGTAAATTCAAGAAATGCCTGAAAACAGGAAAAAAAAAAAAAAAATTTGAAACTTTACACCTCAAAACACAAAAAGGATTCGATGCACAAAATGCAAAAAGAAAAAAAGAAAGAAACTCTGGGCGAGTCTCACCTTCTGATGGCCTTCAAGAGCGGTAAGCAAAGAGAAACTGCCATCACCGACAGACCAAGAGTGCAAGAACTTGCATTTGTCGCCGAATGAACAATTTCCCGCCACAAAATTGCGGCAAATCTTGTCAGCCTGCAGCCAATCTGGGCGATCTGGGCCTTCCGCCGCCGCTGGTTCACCTTGGCCCTTGCCTCCTGCGGTATTAGGGTTTCTCCAGGTGAGGCTTCGCTTGGAGGTGGGGGAGGTGAATACGGCATGAGAATTAGGGGGTTCGGCGTGGAGGAAGGGGCAGAGGCGGCGATAGCAGCGGCCGGCTTGCCAGTGGAAGCAGACCTTCTTGCAGCGGTCGCCGGCGGCGGCGGGTGAGGAGGAGGTGAAGTGAGAGGGCCCCAATCGTTGCTGAACAGTGACGGCCATCGCTGTCGAAACCCGAGATCGTCAATTCGATTTGAGGAAACTCAGAGCGAGAGAGAGAGAGAGAGAGAGAGAGAGAGAGAGAGAGAGAGTAATTGAAATCTTGATGCAAGAAAATAAAATGAATGAATAATATTTAGGGCTTCTTTCAGAATTTTGCAGAGAGGAAAAGTGAGGAGGGATCATTTGCGCGCGCCCTTATATAGAAGACGCGGCCCCGACGAATCGAACCGCATCCTCTTCTGTCGGGTCCACATGCGGATCCGCTATTTATTTCTAGAATCCAATTAGGGAGCCAAGCCAAAAAAAAAAAATAAAGTGCAAATATGTTGGCCTTTATTTTTCTAGCAATATTTGATGATGATCAAATATGAGAAAAATTCATGTAAATGAACTATGAAATGTAAATAGATGTCTTTACAGGGGTTGAGTCAATACATTTATTTTAATATTAAATCTCTAGCATGTTATATCCCTAACTCAAATAGACCTAAATAGAATATACGATAGAATATATGATAAAAGTTATTATCATTTATTATGATTATCATAAATCCAAAAAGTAATCATTGAAAGTTTTTTTAGAGAGAAATCCGTAGTTTATATAAACATTTGAATTCTTATTATTTGTTGGCGGAAATTTTCTTTTATTGAGAATCATTTTTTTATAAAGAGAGATTCGCATATATAAGTTACAAAAGAAATAAGGCGTGACTTTCATAAAATTGTGCTTTATTTTCCATAAAAGATGAGACGTGATTTTTGATTCGCGAATGAACCTAAAGTGTGAATCACTTCTCTAGATTCACAGACTTAATAAAGAGTGGGCCCTATAGGGTCTCATCATCGCGCCCAAGCATATTATGCAAAAAGCGAACATGCCATCACAATAAAGCCGTGAATTTAAAATTTGAGATTCGCAGTCCAACAGAGTCACGAATCTAAAGTTTGAAACTCGCATTCCAGTTGCAGTCCGAATGCACTGCGAATCTAAAGTCTAAAATCTGCATTCCAGTTATAATCCAAAGGAACCGCGAATCTAAACTTTGAGATCTGCATTCCAGTTGTAATTCCATCAAAACTGCGAATCTAAAGTTTGAGATTCGCATCTCAATGGCAATCTGAAAGAACTGTGAATCTAAAGTTTGAGATTCATGTTCCGATTGCAGTTTAAAGAAAACGCGAATCTAAAAATTGAGATTCGCGTTTTTGTTTTTCAGTTACAGTCCAGAGGATTAAAAACATCGGTTACAAATTTTTTAGATTTAATACAAATCTACCAAACCAAAAGGTAAGAAATTAATTCTCCAATCTTGAAGGCCAACGGTTGAACAGTTACATCAACTCAAAAGTCTCCAAATCTCTATAAATAGTAGAAGTTTAAGCAGAAAAACTCATCGGAAGATCAGTATTAAAAAAAGCTATTTTTTCTTAAGTGATGGTGCTATCAAAAACTCAAAATCTTCGTCAACTAAAATTTTATATAGAGTGTCAACGAAAAGCAGGATCGTCCTCCACAGCTACTCTAGAGCTAAGTTTTAAATAAGGAGGTAATTAGATTTTCCTCATGTTCTGTCAATAGAAAACCGTTGAAATTTTATTCTTATATTGAAAAAGATCAATAAAGAATCATGTACGATTTTATGGCGAACATAATATTGGCGACTCTGCTGAGAATACCTATCATCACTGATGATTAAGTTGTAGCTCAATCTGATAATATTCCAATTGGTAACATGGTCAAATCATTCATTATTGAGTTCGTTCAGGAGAAATATGAAGAATTCCTCTCATCTGGCTCCAGAAGTCTTAATTCCTTAAAGAAATGCCGTAAGATTTCTAACAACTCAACCTCTAAAGAGGTTTCGAAAACAGGAGTTAAATAAAAAGACTTCTCAGACTACTCTGGTCTCAAAGGAAAATCATCTCCTTCACCAGCACAAAACTCAGGATTTGCTCCAACCGAAACCCATGAGGATCTCCTCGAGAAGATAGATCAGGATCCCCATAATAATAAGGAAAAACGATCATTTTCTGATTGTCATGAAAATGAGTCAGAAAACAAAGTTTCTCTCACCCGCACGATGAGAAGAAACTTACGAAGAAGCAGGGCTTGCGCTTTCCGTAGAACCATGAAGCAACAAGAGCCTGCTGAACCACAGTCGCGAGAATGTACAGTTCAAGTATGGAAACCAAAGAGCGAAATGGTGGTTCCAGACGACAAAAAGAAAAGTTAAGATGCAGATGGATTTACTCGTATTTCTTACAAAAAATATCGTACACCCACAAATTCATTTACAATTACAAATACGGAGTTTACATTCGTGTTCCACAAACTAGGCGAGGACCCCACCCTCATGCCTCGAGAGATAAACGCGATGTTCAAGATCGCATATTTACAAATAGACGCGAACTGCAAATTCGCGTGCCAACAAAAAAGCGCAGTTTTCAAAACGCGCTTCTAAAGAAGAACCAGATTTTAAAGCTCGTGTTTCAAAAGTTTACCCATTCACTACTACGGCTAAATTAAAATTTGCTCCTGAAATTTTCAAAGGGATAGAAACCTCCATCCCAAAGATATCATTTGGAGGCAATGACACTACCATTAGCAAAACAATGAGCTCCGATACAAGAGACCTCAGGGAATTTCTCATTGAAAAGAGAGAAAAATCCCGAGTGTCTCATTGTCATTGTGAGGAGTTGATCAATGCAGTATTATCGAATTGCCAATGTATGGTGGCTCCTGCTAAACAATCAGTCTTCAACTGACTTACTACATCTTCGTCTCAACCATAAAAAAGGAGACAACATAACAAACAGGAATTTTCTTAGCCTGAATACTCCGAAGTATCATCTAATATGATAAGTTTCGTGAAGAGAAAGAAAAAACAAAGAAATTCCCTAGAAAAGATTCCTCTGATTCTGAACATTCTTTAGGTTTGAAAAATATATTCAGTAAGATGCGGGGTGTTTTTCAGAACAGTCTGACTCAGGAAAGGAGTAACAACGCCATTAGACTACAGACAAATGACTGAAGTCTCTTTTGATGAAGAAGACATAGTTAATTCAGCTGTAGCTGAGTCTCAGACATTAGGCTCATTCTTTAAAAACTCCGTATCCGTAAATATGGCGCAAAATACTCTAGAAGAATTCATGAGGAGGATTGATGAATAGAATAAAACCATAAAGCAATAGCAAAATACTATCAATGAAATCAGAGATATGCTTTATGTCTTGTTGGATTTGGAAAAAGTAAGAAGAAATGATAAAGAAGAATCTTCTTCTAAACCTTTACGCAATCCAGGAAATGACAAGGGGGAAGAATACAGAAGAATCATCTCACGTGCCTCCTAGGGATGAGAATGAAAATAATGAGGATCGTCATGAAGAAGAAGATAATCGCTCCATACACTTCCATCATCAAGAAAGATATCCGAATCAAGAAGGAAATGCAAACACTGTTTCGATGGAGAGTTTTCAAAATCAACTTGATGTTCTCGTGTATAAGAATGATTTGCAAGAGATAGGTGTTATAAGACCATATCCGTTAAAATGGGAAAGTATACCATTCCCGGAGAATTACAAACCATTGAATCTCAAATCATTCGATGGTAAAGGATCGTCAAATCAGCATCTTTACTATTTTAAGTCGCGTACCGGACATTTAACTGGAAATGACCCGATCATAATACGAGTCTTTGTTAGTAGCTTAACAGGTCTAGCATTTAAATGATTCCGAATATTGGAATCGGGAACCATCAATTTGTAAAATGATATTAAAAAAATCTTTATAACAAGGTTTTATAAAGATGATATGGAAATTTCAATGCCAACACTCTTGGCCACAAAGCAAAAGAAAAGAGAATCAGCTCGAGATTTTATCAAAATATATAGAAATGATTCTCTAAAATGTCCGCATGGGATGCCAGAGAAAACATTGGTAGAAACTTACTGACACAATTTCTCCACCAAAGTTCTTGCTAGAATGGGGACTGTAAAGTCTTCCACTTGGAAAGATCTTTCGCTACAACTGAATAAACTGAAGAAATTACACAAAGGCTTGAAAAAGAAGAAAAAGGAGAGAAACCAAGGCAAAATAATAATTATAAATCGCACAAGTCTTCTCAAGCTAAGGAGCACAAAAGGAAAGAGACAATGGCGACTGATACACCAAATTCTACAAAGTCTTTTCCAAAAAATCCTTCGCAACCGCGGTTCACTCAAAAGCAATATTCTTTTAAAGATGAACATGCTAATACTATTTTCAATCTACTCATGACTAAAATATGTTGAAACTACCGAAATCCAAGCGATTTGAAGAAATTGAAAAAGTTAATGATCTTAATTATTATGTGTACATAATATCATTAATCATCCCACTCAAAATTGTTATATCATTATGGATAAGATTCAGCCTTTGGTGGATGCTAAAGTCATCAAGTTCGAGAAGATCATTAGAGAGTAATCGCGAATATGGTAACTGTCAGATTTGAAAAAGTTTCAGAATGGATAGAGTCGACTATTCAAGATGGAGTTCAGTCTATTCCCTAAGGCACAATAAGGATTGTGAATTATGATCCTTATCAGAAACAAAAGAAAGAATTATATCATTTTGAAACCTCAAAAGGAGAGATAATTTGAGTACATCCAGATCTCCTTGAAGACGAGCAATGGATTTCAAATTCAACAAAGAAGAAATTAAAAGGGAAGATTTTTACTTCCAATATTGTTACTGCAATTTCTGAGAATGATACAGAAATTTCCTCTCTATCAGACTCAGAAGAAGAAGAGCCAAAAGATTATTTAACAATTAACACGGATCAACCAAAGCCTTCTAGGACTCGTTCAGGCAAAGAATACTTAAAAAATTATGATCAAGTAGCAGAATTTTAGTTATCTCCAGAAAACAATAAGCCAAAAGAGCTTAAATTTGACAAAACTCTTAAAAGTAAAAATAAAGAGCCTGCAGAAAGTTTTAAGAAACATTTCAAATTTGATGTATTAGCGCAATTAGCCAATATTACTGCAAGAATTACTTTGTATGAGTTCCTAAAGCTCTCTAGACAAACTAGAAAAGTTTTAAGAGAAGCTCTGCAAGATTCTGAAATGTTACAACTACAACTAAGCCTTTTATCCTAAGTATTTGGGATAGGTTATATGAACCAAAAAAGAATCATGCCGGATTGATCACTTTAACATTCCTTCTCCATTCATTTCTATCATGTAATATCTCCTTATTTAAACCTCTAGACTCCATATCTTTGCGTATCACCTCCATCCATATTTTCTTCGGTCTTCCTTTCATTCTTTTAACTTGTCCTAAATTGATAAACTCCCCTCTTTGAACTGGTGCACTTGTAGGCCTACGTTGCACATGACCAAACCGTAAGCAATTTTCTCGCATCTTCTCATCGATGGGAGCTACACCTATCTTAGTACGAATATCTTTATTTCTCAATTTATCTCTCCTAATGTTGTCGCACATCCAACGGAGTATGCGCATCTCTGCCACACTTATCTTCTGTGAAAGATTATGAAGTATTCTTGGCTCAAATTCCATAAATATTGGAAGAAGAAATTTGAGCAGTATGTCATCAAACTTCTAAAAAGATTCTTTGCATAACCTTCTCGTTCGAAGATATGCAAGTAAAAAATAATAAGCATCATCGTCCTTTGTATTACAAAGGATACATAGGGTCATTAGAGATTGACCGAATCAAAATTGATCCTGGATCCGCCCTAAGTGTTATGCCAAGAAGGATGTTGTGATAACTTGGGATCCTAATGAGCATATTGATATCAACCAACACTACCATCTTCGGGTTTAATGCTAATGGTAGCAGACCACTTGATAAAATAAAGTTGAAATGTTAGATTGGAGATTTGAAGATGAAGGTCATATGCTATATAATAGATACTGACACATCTTATAATTTTCTACTCGAAAGACTATGGATTCATATCAAGCTCATTGTTCCTTCTACACTTCATCAATGCATGAAATATATAGACAAAGATGGGAATGTGAAGATCTTGGTGGCAGAAAAGTAACTCTTTAAAGGGATAGAAAACTGCTTTACTAATGTGTTGCTATACCAAGATACATTTGATGTAGCCAAACAACCTATTCCGGAAGAATCTGATAGAGACAATGAAGCCGACACTAAATCAGGATCTGAAAATTTAAAATCTGATAATAAAATCTGAGAAATAAATCATATTGTAATAAGCCTTGAAGGCCTTGATGTAAATGACACCGCCAATTCTAATGGCGAGTGAATAATTAATGAAGATATAGAGTTTACTTATTTTTCTGGTGTTGATTCTGAACCCTCAAGTACTAGTACTGATGTGGTTAGTGATCATCTAAATAAAATATATTCTTTAACTTCATTTCAAGCACTCATTCTGTCATCTTTTTACATTCAAAGTGATAACGATGGAGATGCAAATGAAGCTGTTTTTGAAGTTCCTCCTAAGAATAAAAATCAAAAACCTATGATCTTTGGAAAAATAAATAACAAGAATAAAAAAAAACATTTAGATTCTAAGGAAGAATAGGAAAATCCTAAGTTCTTCCATTATGATGAAAATTCCCATGAGTTAATGAGAAAAATCAGATATAACCTAACCAAAGGCAGGGGGTTAAATTTTGGAAAAGAGAGGAAAGTAATTCTTCAATCTTTTTTTCCAAATGGAAAAATGTGCAATTATTACGATAAAACTGGCTGGGGGTTGGGATATATTACCACTCCTGAAGATCTTTCGGATATGAAATCTGAAGAAAGGCAACAAACTCATTCGTCAGAATAATCATGTTGGGATTCAGTTGTAAGCATTGGTGTTATTTTTTAAGAAATTTCCATCAATATGGTCTCTGCAGACAAAAAATAAGAAGATGATGAATTATCAACAATCAAAGATAATTTTTGGGCAAAACACGTCAATATGAAGTGAGACATTTAGTTTGAACAAAAAGAAGCTCCAACTGAAAATAAAGTGATCCAAATAAATATGGGTGATGAAACTAATTCTAAACCCATATTTGTAAGTGAAAATTTATCTTCGGAGGAAAAAGAAGGAATGATCTCTCTTATTCGAGAGTACATTAATATTTTGCCTGGAATTATGAAGATATGCCAGGACTCGACCCAAAAGTCGCGGTTCATAAATTAAATATTCGGTCAGATGCAAAGCCAGTAAAACAACAACAACGAAGCTTTCGTCCTGAGATTATGGAGGCACTTGAAGCTTAAATCATAAAGTTAATTGAATCAGACTTTATTTGCGAAGAACAACATCCAGACTGGGTCGCGAATATAGTATCTGTAATTAAAAAGAATGGAAAGATCAGGATCTGTATTAATTTCAGAGATTTGAATGAAACATGCCCGAAAGATGAGTTTCCTCTACCTATTACGGACGTCATGATTGACAATACTTGCGGCTATGAAAAGATGTCGTTTATAGATGGATATTCAGGATATAACCAAATTAAAATGTACCATGATGATGAGAAGTATACATCTTTCATAACACCACTTAGAGTATATTGTTATATAGTCATGCCATTTGGTCTGAAAAACGTATCAACGTGCCATGAACATGATATTCCAAGAATATCTACAATAGATAGTGGAATATTATGTAGATGATTTGGCAATTAAAAGTAAGAACAAGAGTGATCATCTTCATGATTTGATAACCATGTTCGATCTCATGAGGAAACACCAGTTTAAGATGAATCCTACTAAATTTTTTTTGGGAGTTTCAAGTGGAAAATTTCTTAGTTTTGTAGTTACTTTTCAGGGAATTCATCTTGATCCAGACAAAATTAAAGCAATTCAAGATATACTGCCACCTAAAAATCTTAAAGAATTGAGAGGATTGCAGGGTAGGCTGGAATACATTCGCAAGTTCATATAAAATTTGTATGGAAAATGTCAACTTTTACATGTTGATGAAGAAAGGAATATCATTCATTTAGGATGATACGTACTAGAAAGTATTTGAAGAAATTAAGGAATATCTCACCAAACCACATGTTCTTATAACTCCAATCTCATGAATATCTTTCCTGTTATATGTGAGAGCTATAGATCATTTCTTTGGAGCTTTATTGGTGCAAAAGAATGAATTAGGACATGAACAATCATTTATTATCTCAGTAGAATGGTGATTGGAGCTGATTATCGATATAATCTTATGGAAATAGAATGTCTAGCTTTAGTGTTTGCAATATAGAAAATGCGACACTATTTAGTGGGACAAACAATCCACGTTATATCGAGAGTTAATCGTTTAAGAATATTAATGACCAAGCCTGGGTCTTTAAATTCCAGATTATCTAATTGGGTCATTCTACTGTCACAATATGATATGTATTTCATTCCACAAAAATCAATTAAAAAACAAGCTATAGGTGATTTCTTAGCTGAACACCTGATTCCATCATCTTCAAAACTGTATAAAGATATTCATGGTGAAGTAGGTGAAGGAAATATAATTCCAAAAAAAATATTCAACAAAAAACTGTTGAAGTAAATGCTGTTGAAGAAGTATGGTAACTTTTCTTTGATGACATTTCTAGAATAGGAATTCAAGGAAAGATGGTAGCAGGAGTAGGGGTTGTTTTTGTTCTCCCTATAACCATATTATTCCTAGAGCATACTCATTGACAAGTTTATGCTCTAACAATGTTGCTGAATACAATGCCTTAATGGTTTTTTCAAGAAAGGAAATCTGGTTCTTTCAGTAAGAAGACCAATCATAACCAATCATAAATCCAAAAGAAAATTCTAACCAAAGTGGGAAGGACCTTTCGTCATTGATACAATCTATTCTAATAGTGCATGTCGTTTGGCAAAACCGAATGGTGATAAAATAATAATACCAATCAATGAAAAAATTTTGAAGAAATATTATTCCTTACTTTCAATTGAAAGGCTAAAAATCCTGCGAAATCGTTCTTAATTTGAGATTCGCAATTCTAGAATCAGGGTTTCTTAAAAAGCGCGAATTTTGTAAAGTTGCGTTCTTTTTCTTTTCCTTCAAATTTGCTAAGTTAAAAATTATCTCCAGCAAGCAAAATTTCTTTTCCTCAAAATTTGCTAAGTTAAAAATTACCTTTGACAAAAGTACGAATTTTGTAAAGTCACGTTTTTTTCCTTTCCTCCAAATTTGTTAAACAAATAAAATTTCTTTTCGTCCAAATTTAAATTTCCTTTCGTCCAAATTGACGAAAGTTGCTAAGTTAAAAATTATCTCTAGCAAACAAAATTTCTTTTCCTCCAAATTTGCTAAGTTAAAAATTATCTCTAGCAAAAACGCGAATTTTGTAAAGTCGCGTTCTTTTTCTTTTCTTCCAAATTTGCTTAAGAATTACCTCTGGCAATTCAGAAACTGTTATACTATAAGTCACTGAGCAACGCAAATTTCAACTTAATCAGGAAAGTGAATAGTTACTTCTATCATGATTAAAGAAGCTTATTCATTCGCAGCAAAATCCATTTTGGGCATTTGAATAATGACTTTATATTGTCAAGTTAATAATTATCCTGAACAATATTCTGGAGAATCAAAATGTTCATGAAGTTAACAGTTATCTCTGATGATAAAAATCAAAATTATTTATCAAGTTAACACTTACCTCGGAATGAATGATAACAAAAATCTTTAAATAAAAATTTTATTCATTTCCAAATCAATATTACAAATAGTTCCTTGATATCATACAATGAATGGAAATAAAGTTCAAATCATTGAGTCAAGAGAACATTAAAAAAATGTTCGTCAACATCTATTATCCCAAATAGGATGGCTTTATAAATAAAGACAAAAGATTGCTTCTGTAGCCTCCTCCTGCTGATGGTTGAAAACTTCCAAGTTTGTTTGCTCAACTATGATCAATGTTGTCAGTGACTTGATTAGTTCAAAACTGGGTGTACCAAATGCATATTCCTAAGTATACAACTTGCGAAACTGCTGAAATTGGGGGTTGCCGACAACCATTTACCATCTTTACTTTAAATAATGCTAGTCAGGAAATAAACAATGCCACACACCCGAAATTTTTTATCTCATGAAAAGTACATGAGATCTTCTGGTCTCCAAAGATATTGGAAAAATTTTGAGAACCAGATGGGTGTGGGTCATTGTTAATGAAAATGACTATGGTTATATCCTGTAATAGATCCAAAATCTCATTTAGAAACATAAAAGAAAATACCTGATTTATGTTCATAATGAGAAAACTTACAGTAATTAAGAAAAATGATTACGGTTATAAGGGTCTTTTCAATGGGATACTCCTTCTCCAACAAACCTGGCAGAAGATAAGGCACAAATAGGTCGACATCATCTGGAGGCCTTGTGACATGCCAACCCTAGTCCATTGCCTTGATCAAGGAAAAGGAAGAAGAAAAGAACTCCATAATAGAATTGGCTTTGAGGAGGAACTTTAGAAAAGTAGAGAAGATTTCTTAAATCAAGATAGTTTTTTGGGAGAAAGGTTGGGCGCTTTTTATAGAAGATTTCATGATCGAAATCTTCGGCCAAGAAATTTTATAGGCGAAATCTTCGGTTGAATCTTTGATTCGAATCTCAATAAAATTTATTATTATTGCATGGGACACTTCGGTATCTGCCCAAAAGAAATGAGATCTTCAACTGAGATCTTTGATTAAAATCCTATCATTAATGGATGCATGCAGCGCTTAGTTCGTTGATCCAAAAAGTCAATCAAATTAATAAAAAATCATTCTATATATGTAAACTGCGGATTTTAACATAGGGTTACACTTATATGTAAATCCACACATTTTAACACAGGGTTACACTTATATGTAAACCTGCGGATTTTAACGCAAGGTTACACTTATATGCGAACTTGCGATTCAAATGTAGATTTGCATAGAGTTGGGCTCAAATTTTCAATGAGATGACAAATAAAAAAATTATTCCAAATTTATATTGGACAAAATTAGAAAGAAAAATTGCATCCATGAAGTTAATCAGAGTTTGCATTAAAAAAACAGAAAGATTAGAAGAGCTCTTTGAAAAATTTTACAATTCAGTGATTTATAAAAGCCTTGAATTTCTCTTCTACATCGTTTATCTCCAGCTAAATGGCTTCATAAGTTTGAACAACAACTTGTCTATGTAACTCCTCTTCGTTGGCAGTTGTATTGCTTGCTGGTTCAGATTCTAATACCTCTAATTTAGCTTGAGCAGTTGAGAGGTCTTTGTTCATATTATCAAGCTGCATAGACAAATCAGTAAGATTCTTCTTTGAATCCTCTTGTTTCTTAGAAATCTTTTCAAGGAAAGCTTGAGTTTTAACAATGGTTTCCCAAGTTTTCACAATAGGTTGATCATGGCCTTCAATAATTGAAGTAACATTCTCTATTTGAATACATGGAGATTGTTTGTCTAATTGATTATTGTCAACACAGGCCTTACAAGCATCAGCATTTTTCTTGATTTCTTTATGGAGCTTGAGTTGTTCCTCCATTAGCTTTTGGAAAGTGGTCTCCACCATTTCTGACTTATCAGTTCTGCGAATCTTCAATAAAGAGTCAGCATAGTTCTGAAGTTGGACAACCATAAGTCTATAAGGATTGGTTTTTTCTTCTCCATCAACACTTGTTATGCCAGCCAAATAAATGTTAAGAACACTGACAACTGAGGAGAAAGAATTTCCTTTTAGAATCTTATTGATACAGCAATCAAGAAAATAAAAAAAGACTCAAATAATATGCTGGACCAGGTCATCTTCCAGTGCATCAATTTTTGTACAACTTGCTGATGGCAGTGAAGAAGAAGTAGTTGCAGTGGAGACAATCACTGGAGTAGATATGACATGTACTACGTTCTGAGATAAAAGAACCATAGTCTTAGAAATTCCAACTTCAGTAACTCCAACAGTAGTGATATTAGCAGGAGTAGTAGTCTCAGTAGTTTAATCAGTTTTGACTTCAGTTATTGAAGTAATTCCAGCTAAGATAACAACTTCAGTAGCACCAATAACCACGGCTTCAACTTCAATAGTCGTAGCAGGCTTAATAGACTCAACTTTAGTAATCTCAGCGACTTCAATAGAGTCAGTAATTGCAGCAGTTTCAGATATAATTTCTGGTTGAACTTCGGTACCAGCAAATGAAGTATCGCCTTCAGGTACATATTCCGAAGTTGGAGTAGAAGGAAACATTTCTAAAGAAAAAAGAGGGAAATGATTAAATGATGATAAAAGAAATAAAAAATGATATAAATGGATCAAGTTTAGAATAGACCTTGAGGTTGAGAACTGGATTCTCCAGGTCCATACACCTCAGCTCTCTCTTCTGCCGTTAGAAATGTATATTTATCATGATCTGATGGGAGTAGAAGAGGAGCGAATGACATCACTATCATCATCATCACTCATAACTTGAATTACTGGAGGAATAGAGACATCAGATTCCTCTTGTACCAATTGAAGTGGTTTTTCTGAAAAAGACTCAGCAATAGGAAGAAGCACAATTGTTAGTGCAGTAAAAGTAACTTCTGTGATAGGATCGCTGGGAAAAACATGTCCTTGACTCTGATGCTTTTTATATGAGCGAGGAATCAAATTCACATCATCGTCATCTTCTTGTTCCTCCTCAATAGTTTTGATGCATTAAGTATTGTAGCATCAGCCTCAGCTAATGCATCTTGTGGAATGATTGGCAGGTCACTGAGATACCTTAACCTCTTCCGTTTGTAAGAGATATTCTTAGGAGAAGATTTTGATTGAGGAGAGGTTGGAATCGTGGGAGATACAGGTCGATCTGTTGAGGCCATTGCAGTATTGTCTTCATCCCTTGTTAAGACTTCTTCAATTTCAAACTCTTCTATTCCAACTACTTTAGTGCTACATGCTTCTTTCTTTTGAGCATACCGTGCTCTAATGTCTCTCAAACAAGTAAAACTTGCATCAAAATTATGAGGCATGAAATGGACAGTAGAATACCATTTGCAAAAGCTGAAGCTCATAGATGAATTTGGGTTCTTGAGTGGAAGACTAAACTTGGCCTTTGTACCACTAGAGACGAAATGAAACGAAGCTTTTGCCCCCTCGGATTGGACTCATCAATGATAAAGCTCATAATGTTGAACCTTTGAAGAGCTCAAATCTACTTGAGCATCAATTGGACTCATCAATAAAGGGTAGTGCAGAACTATCCAAACCATCAAATAAATATATGGAAGTTTCACCTGCGGATTTGGAGTCTTGACAATCAGTTTTCTTTCATTATCATGGTCCTTCTTGACATTGCAGAATCTAATAATTAATTTTCTTAATCCACTTTGGATTCCACAAACTATTGCTGGCAATAAACTGAGTGGACAGCCAAATGCTAGCAAGACTGCCGGATATATCACTCCGATTGGTAGGATTTCTTGTGATGAAATCACACACTTTTTCAACCATAACATCAGGAAACCCGCCAATAAAGCAGGGTCTGATATGGGTTGTAAAGCCTGATAATGAAAACTCTTAAAGGATGTCCCGGCCTTGAAGACATGTTCATCTAATTCAGCACCATATGTACCTATTCCACATTGAACAATCCTCTCTTCAACCTCTTTCTCAGAAATTAGAGAAAGACGTATTAGGTCAGAATTGTTCTTTGAAAACTTTGGAAAAAGATACTGCATCCATTTTTTTTGCTTCACATTTCGAGTGCTATAAATGTGAGCACAGATGTGATAGTGGTAGAGCAATTCCCAGTAAATGTCATAAATCATGAGATCTCAAGTTTTCAATAGATGGAGTTCTTTTCCTGTGGGAACGTATTCTTTATGGGGAATGTCTCCCATTGGCAGTCTTGAAATCTCATACATTTCATGAAGGGTAAGCCCTAACTCACCTCGGTGTGTAAAGAAAGTGCAAGTATCAGGATTATATAATTCCAAAAAAGAACAAAATAAAATCTGATAGGAGGAATTCTATATTGAACTGCACTGATGGCGCGATAAAGATTCGCATACTTCAATTGATTCTCAAAAATTTTTAAGAAACAATTACCAAGATCTGCCATTCTCTCTTAGGATAACAATGGATCCATCCGGCGGGGCGAAAGTCCTGAGCTGAAAATTCTCCTTGAGCATCAACAAAGCAATGTAAGAAAGTTCGGGCAAACAATCGAGTCTCACCCACATGGAGACCTTGCTTGAAAGATCCTGGAAATAATCTACAAAAATATTTTCCAGTAGAATGAGGAAATGCACCTTGTGCACTGAATCCACCAAGTAAAATACTATCTTACGATTTATTTAAATGCCAATCCATAATTTTGAGAATAGAAAGGGATTGGAAGTACAAGAATGAATAAAATCTCTCTATGTCAGGAAGAAATATGTTACAACCGTTAACTTGACGAAGCCACTTGTAAACCTCATCATCTAAGCAATCATCAGGGATTGGGACATAATCACTGAACAAAAAAGGAGACTTGTTCAATAAATTCCAATTATTTCCTTCAAAAGGGTAAGTAGTCATAAATTCCCGCAATGTAGGGCGAATAGGGTTCAAGATTCTACTCTTCCTCTTTTGGCCATCAGATGCTGCACAGGTTGGAAAGAATTGACCGAACCTAAATTGTTTCTCACCATCATATTCTCCTACATGACCAAAGTAATGATGTTTTGGCCAAAAGTTTAAGGCGTAATTCACTATATGAAGAAAATAAAGTTAAAACAAAATAGTGAAAAAAATATGCTCTTTTAGGGTTAGAGTATAAATTCCAAATATGATATGAAGTGAGAGAATCATCTCCAACTAAAGGCTTATGCCGAACCATTATAGCACTGGAAGTGGCCCGAGGATTTTGGGAACCACTGCCGGATAAACCAGAGGATGAAGCCTTCTTCATCATCTTCTTAAAATTTTTACGAGGATAAGAGGAGTTTGAAGACGAAAGGTTCCGAAAGTTTAAAAAAAGTCCGAAGAAAGTGTTAAAAGATATTTTAAATGATGAATTTGAGATTTTATAATAGATAATTTGATGGATGAGATTTTTGGCCTAAATCTCGTGAGGATTTCCTCATTAATGAAGCTTAAAAAACGTCTTGATCTCGATGCCAGAAAAGTAGTAACTTTCTGGATATACTGCATAAGGTGTGAGATCCGCGGCTCTAATACAGAGTCGTACTCTATGTAAAAATGTGAGATTCGTGGCTCTAATATAAAGTCGTGCTCTATGTAAAAGTACGAGATCCGTGACTTTAATATAGAGTCATTCTCTATGCAAAAGTGCGAGATCCGCAGCTCCAATATAGAGTCGTGTGGTTTTCCTAAAGCGCGAAATTCTCAATTCTGAACACAAAGTCGTATTTTCTCTCAAAATATGAAGATTATATTTCGGCCAGAATTATCCAAAGTATTTCAAAACACTTCTAAAATTATAGAGTTTTGAAAACTTTGGAGAGGGTTTTGTTGGCGAATTTTTTTTTTTATTGAGGATCATCTTTCATAAAGAGAGATCCACATAAATAAGCTACAAAAGAAATAAGACATGGCTTTCACAAATCTGTGCTTTATTTTTC
This sequence comes from Dracaena cambodiana, assembly GCA_036321105.1. Classification (NCBI taxonomy): domain Eukaryota; kingdom Viridiplantae; phylum Streptophyta; class Magnoliopsida; order Asparagales; family Asparagaceae; genus Dracaena; species Dracaena cambodiana. The sequence goes on along the minus strand of JAYEPQ010000015.1, from coordinate 32,495,196 downwards.
ATAAAAAATGAGATGCGATTTTTGATTCGCGAATGAAACTGAAGTGTGAATCTCTTTCTCTAGATTCGTAAACTTAATAAAAAGTGGGCCTTGCAGAGTCTCATCATCGCGCCCAAGTATATTATGCAAAAAGAGAACATGCCATCACAACAAAACTGCGAATTTAAAATTTGAGATTCGCAGTCCAACAAAACCGCGAGTCTAAAGTTTAAGATTCGCATTCCAGTTGCAGTCTGAAGAAACTGCAAATCTAAAGTCTGAAATCTACATTCCAGTTATAATCCAAAAGAACTGCAAATCTAAAATTTGAGATCCGCGTTCCAGTTGTAATCCCATGAAAGCTGCGAATCTAAAATTTGATATTCGCATCCTAGTGGCAGTCTGAAAGAACTGTGAATTTAAAATTTGAGATTTAAGTTCTGATTGCAGTTTAAAGAAAACGCGAATCTAAAAATTGAGATTCAAGTTTTGCTTTTCAGTTACGATCCAGAATTAAAGATATCGTTACAAATTCTGGAGATTTAATACAAATTCACCAAACCAAAAGGCAAGAAATTAATTTTCAGATCATGGAAGCCAACGGTTAAACAGTTACATCAACTCAAAAGTCTTCAAATCTCTATTAATAGCAGAAGTTTAAGCAAAAAAGGGCATCAAGAGATCAGTATTAAAAAAACTATTTTTGCTTAAGTGCTGGTGCTATCAAAAGCTCAAAATCTTCGCCAAATAAAATTGTATATAGAGTGTCAATGGAGAGCAAAATCGTCCTCCACAATTACTATAGAGCCCAGATTTAAAAAAAGAGGGAATTATATTTTCCTTATTTTTTATAAACGAAAAACTGTTGAAATTGTAATCTTTTATTGAAAAAACTCAATAAAGAATCATTTACGATTTTATGGTGAACATTATTCTACTAGAGACCTAGTATATATAAGAATATGTCTTTTTTAAGAAGAAAACATTTCGCTCTATATTCCCACTATCCAGATTCTAGTTAGGTCTCATTATTCAATGAAACCCCACCCACCCTCAACAATTTCCTTTTCTTTTGCTAACTAAAATCATGTCGATCATCAAGGTCAATATTCAATTTAAGTTTAATAATGAACGTAGAAAAATAGAATGGACTTCCTAGTGACTTTCCTAATAATGACTAAATTTGTTTTACACTGTGCTAGGTTTGGACGCGCCTTAGACATAAAAAAGTTTTTTGACTGACCATGATGCACAATCATTTTAAATACTAATTTACTCAACCGAGTCAATAACCTAATTTAAATACAATTTGATTCAATTTCATTCACAATCAAAATCATTTCGTGCTAAGTACACCATATTGAAAATGAGATTAAATTTTGATTATATTTGACACAAGAGGAGTTCGTGGGTTTGATTTTAGACATATTTGGACTATAACAAAGTTATCTTAAAGTAAGCTCAAAAAAGATATATGTGAGATTTTACATTAATATTTTTTACGGAAAGCAAGAGGATTGGATCAGTTATAATATCCTCTTGAGTCCATTGTATATAGCCCAGTTAGTGTTTTTCCCCTTGATATATTAGAAACTGTAGCATGGATCAATTTGCCAAATGGTATTTTGTAAGAAATAGGACCTTAATATGTATATTTAGCTACATGTGTGAATTACATTATCATCTTCAACAAATGATCAATTATTAAATAAAAAGGTAAAAAATATAATTTAATTAATTTCACATACTCAAAATAAACCGGTATTCATGAACTTCTTAATCTTTCTATTAAGATATCCATCTATGTAGCATCTGAAACTCGTATCCATATTATTCCTCAAAGCATAATCATGTATTTATAATCCTAAAAACAAATCAAATATGACAAACTCATTAGTATCTTTAAAACAAAACATTGCAATATTTATTTTTCTTGTTGAATATTTTAGAAACTTTAACATTGATAACAAAAGACAGATGGTATATCTTTTTGAGAATTGAAAATAAATGGCATTTCCCTAAATTTAAAGATTCACAAAAGTGCAAATCAATTATCAAAATTTTTGTTGAATAATTATAGCTGATAAAGATGGTCCTAATAACCATTGATTCCTTGCTTAAAACGTTAGCTACGATTTAGCTTTTGGCAGCATGTCTTCTTAATTAGACCTGTATTTGCATTAAAACAGAGATAATCTTAATTTTACAAGATTTTGGGACCAAAATGCGACTTTGCGTTTTGGAACCCTCGAAATGCGGGTTAAATTCGCGTTTGAATAAGAATAGTTTTCATCCTTGATGTAAAATCAAAATGCGACCTTAAGAGGCGCGCATTCTGATGTGGATCTCCATATGACTGTGATCAGCATTTTGCCTATTAGCAATTATTTTTTGTTTAGATCCAGGTTTGAAGATAAAAAGAAATAAGCTTAATTTCTTTAAGGTTTTGAGAGTAAAACGCAAACCAGAGGGGTTCGCGTTTGCCTTTAACTTAGGCTTCAATGTACTTAGCTTGGAACATGGATCTCTCTGGATAAGGATCCGCGCTTAGGAGAGAAGCTTGAGAAATAGTTTAAGTTAAATTAGTTTATATATATATATATATATATATATATATATATATATATATATATATATATATATATATATATATATATATATATATATATATATATATATATACACACACACACACACACACACACATATATAAAACAATAGAAATGACCGCAGACTCATGTAAGTTTTCTAAGTTACAGTCCACTTTCACTATCTCTAATATTTTTGTTAAAAAAAATTTCTTTTGAATATAATCTAACCTCTTTGGGTTCACTCAAAACCAATTTTTTTGTGGTTTAGTTTTGATTTGATTTTCGATTAAGTAGACAGAAAATTAAGAATTTTTTGGTGAAATAAATATTTTATATTCACTGATGAAAGGGCAAATAAACTTCAAAATCCATAGAATTTACTCTTAAAAAAATAAAAATGTACAGATCATGATACTAAAAGAATTGAAAAAAATAATGAGATCATTAATTTTTTGCTGCTAACTCACATAATTTAGCTAAGCTGACAGCTCATATATATAGAAATTCTATATGTGTGTATTAATTACTCAAACTATAGTCAATTTCTACCATCTCCGATAATTTTTTTGAAATATTCTTTTGGATTATGATCTCAACCCCCCAGGATTTATTAATATCCAATTTGTTTAGTTTTATTTTTGATTTGGTACTGCATCAAGTAGGCACAAACTAACAGTTTTTGGTGAATAAAATTTTTTGTATCCACTTGATGGAATTCCAACTGAATTCCAAATCTATGAACATTTTGTATCCCGAGGGATTACTGCAGGTGAGCCGCCTTAACAGCAAAAACTATAGTATTCTAATAATTTTTCATCAAATTTCATCTCAAATTAGGATCTCTATATCCTTAAATTCTTTAAAATCAAATTTTATGAATTTTAGAGTTCATTTACTCTTTTATCAAGTAATACAAAATGTTTTATTCATTGAAAACGGTTAATTTTGTATCAACTTGATTGAGGGCCAAATTAAAAATAAAATCCAAGAAATTGGATATGAGTGAATTCTAAAATGTTGAGATCATAATTTAAAAGAAAATTTTTAAAAATTTTTGTTGGAGATAGTGGAAATCAACTGTAGATCTGGTAGCTTGTATGAGCTATCAGCTCATTTCCTTTTATATATATATATATATATATATATATAAAGAGAGAGAGAGAGAGAGGAGAGAATAATGGAAATGAGCCGCCACCTATTCTCAGATTGCAAACTAGTAGATGTGGGAATTCGATTGGTGGTTTAGTTGATGTATAGCTAACAGAGAGTTTGTGCTAGAAATTTCATTCTCTCCATCTGTTTCTGATCAGTTTCCTAGGATAAAAAGGAATTTGATCAGGTTATCTGTTGCATCTCACTTACATAAATATGCTTGTGGTCCAACTGAGTTCTAAAGTATCTTTAACTGTGTTCTAAAGTATCTTAACTTGCACAGTTACAAAACAAAAATATGATACTTTAGATTCCACTGCTATTTGCAGTACCTTTGTATCAGAACTAAAATATTTCCTTTTAATGTCATCCAAAGCCAAAGATGAATTTTCACATATCATTCTCCAATTAATCAGTGGTTAGATAAATCTTTTTGTGGAAGAATCTTCAAAGAATGAAGCCAGGATTACTACCTTCCACAATGAATCTTTTACGGAAATATGTTCCTTTTAAATTTTTACAGTGTAGAAACTGAAAGATGTTGTCGTTAACATTAATGGGCCAAAACCTCTTTCGATGCTTGCATCAGTATCCTATCATTTTTAAATCTTGAAGTACCTTCAACAATTATCATAATTAAATCATTATTGATATAGATTTTCCGTTAGTCGATAACAAATAAAAATTTTACCTTTAAGGTACAACATTTAAATTTCAAGGATTCTGAGAGAAATCTAAATCATCTCCTTCAGATACCTTGATCATCTCTGCCTGTGCGGAATCCAACAATATCTAGACTTCCTTTCCATTAAAAACCAAGGAGAGGAACAATTTAAATAATAAAATAAAGAAATGACAGCAATATCGGAAACATCGTCAACATCAGACTCATTTTATTGGTTTATATGTATCACATACCTCTAATTTTATATTATATTTCTGATACAGAATTGGTATTCAATGATATTTTAAAAATGACAGTTTTTCCTTGGTGTTTTATAAATACGCCGTAAAGAAAATGGATACATGTAGCAATATTCTTCTTGTTTTTGAATTAAGGTTTTTTTTTTCAACTCCGCAATATTTTCATATAGATGGTACTTTTGAGAAACCAGTTGCTTTAACCAAATGTTGAATTTAAACAATCACCCTCATGCTGCATGCTAATTTAAGTATATTATAGACAAATCCAAGCACAGTCACCTAATTGTTTTTTTGACTATTCCCCCAGTAATCTCATGTCAAATCAGTTTTTTTTAATAAAAGCGGTGAGGATATTCCTGCCCCCCCTCCCCCGAACTCCATTAAAAATACTTAACAGAATAGAAATACAAAGTACATATTAAATAAACAGGAGAGTGTTTAAGCATAGCTCAACAAAAACAAAGTACTAATAATATTACATGGGAAAATATATTTACACACGAAAATATACTCTTCGCACACGGTTTTAAAACTTATAAATAATTACAAGTTTGTCATTTTTTTTTTTAAAAGTTACCCTTATAAATCCCAAATTAAGACTTTTTAAAATTTAGAAATACAACTCATCATCTTCTTCATCTGTTTTTTCTCTAAAACCCTAAAAAAATATTTTTTAGTGGAATTTAATTTAAAAAAATATACCTCCCACAAACTCATTGATTTGATTTCTTAACCTCTTAAATTTTTTACATTCATGTTCCTAAAATGATTTGGAACAATTTTAAATTCTTCGAATTCACTATGACAAATGAAATTAGAGTTTGAAGTTTAATTTTTTTTTTATTTAAATGGAAAATTTCAATATGCAATTGGTGTCGGAGGACAAATCTAAGGTACAATTTAAAATTATTCTTAGTTTTTTATGTGTATTTGTTTTCAATTTATTATTACTTATGATTTTTTATGAGGGAGATGTTGACTGTTGGTCGGGTTTTAATACCCGACCAAATGATTATTTGGTCGGATATTAATACCCGATCAATATATTTTTAGCTTGGGAATTAATATCTGACTCGGAAATTTTGAAAAAATTTGGGATCGGACCATATAAGAAGTTAAAGAGAAGGAGGGTTAAAATTGAAAAAAAATTTGGATGTAGAGAGTAAATTGGTGACATTTCAAAATTAGAGTTTGGCGTAAAGAGCAATCAGGATGTTAAAAGTAAATTGTTGTGTGTAAATAGAATTTCCCATATTACATCCCTGAATAGAACATACCCTAAGCATTCTAATATCTTTTAGTAAGCCTGCCCTCCTCCTCTGTCAGAGAACCATCATGGACGGGTATAATGTCATGGTTGGACTCATCTCTATCTCCATCCTCAGAGTTGTCGATCCTACCATCATCAGAGAGTATTCATGTCCAAATGCGAAAGTATAGTAAATAGTAAATATGCATTTATCTACTGAATGAGCTATGCCTCTGAATATTCTATTGTTGCGTTCCTTTCATATATTTCACGCAATGGATGCAAGTAAAGTATATGATAAACCCTTCTGGCGAAGTATGTGACCGTGTTCCCAAATGCTAGACACAATGGTGAAAAATTACTATATATATACATTATTTGTTTCTAAACTCTTTTTTGGTTCATGATCTCTACCTCCACTAATTAGGATTAAATTTCTTTTTTGGAGTTCATTTGTTATTTCATCAAGTGGATATAAAATATTATTTTACTGAAAACCGTAAATTTTGTCTCTACATGATAAAATAACGAATCAAAACTAAAACCAAAGAAATTGACAGGTGAACCAAAATGGGTCATTATCACAATCCAAAAGAATTTTTTAAATTTTTTTTACTACAGATAGTGGAAATATGCTGCAGCTCAACTAATTTACGTGAGTCGGTGGCTCTTCTCTATTTTTCTTATGTGTATGTATGTGTGTGTATACATACATACATACATATACACACATACACATACATGTATGTATATGTGTGTGTGTGTGTGCGCATATGTGTGTGAGTGCGTGCGCGTGCATGCATGTGCATTTACGTGTGTGTCTTGTGTTTGTGTGAGAATAATGCAAATGACTTAGTAACTCACATAAGTTATCTGGCTGCAATGTATTTTGACTATTACATTTTTTTTCAAATTTTATTTTTGCATTATGATCTCAATCCTCTAGGGATCACTTATACCTAATTTCTTGAATTTTAGTTTTGATTTGGCTTTCCATCAAGTAAACACAAAATTAAAAATTTTCGATAAATACAACGTATTGTATCCATTTGATGGAAATAAACGCCAACATTCACAAAATTTATTCATAAAGAAACTAAAAAGGTGGAGATCATGATCCTAAAAAAAATTGATAAAAATATAATAGGATAACTACTTCTTCGCTGCCAGCTCACTTAGCTTATTTAAGCTAGCGGCTCATGTAACAACTTCAAAGAAGATAACTACGGATTTTTTTTTTTTCCTTTGCTAACACATTCTACATTAGATATGAAAATATACCAATTAGAACTATAAAAACTGCATGTTGGTAACCTAGACAAGAGGGGGAGAGGGATGAAGATAGCAGTGGTTATTTAAAGCCTTTGATTCCTTGCAAATGCAAAGAGCAAAATTAACGAATGAAGCCAAGATCACTACCTTTCACATTGAATCTCTTACTGAAATATGTTCCTTTTAAGTTTTAAGAAGATGCTGTCGTTAACATTAATTGTCCAAAACCTTCTATTTTGATGCTTGCTTCAGTGTCCTAACGGTTTTAAATCTTGAAGTACCTTCAACAATATTATCACAAACTCTTTGTGTGAGTAATTTATCATAATAAAATCATAACTGATATAAATTTTCAATTAGCCGATAACAACTTAAAATTTTACCTTCAAGGTACAGCATTTAAATTTCAAGGATACTGATAGAAATCTAGACCATCTTCTTCAGATACTTCAATCATCTCTGCCTGTAAGGAATCCTACAATATCTGGATTTTTTCCCATTAAAAACCGAGGAGAGGAACACTTTAAATAATAGAATAAAAAAAGAAATGACAGCAATATCGAAAACATCGTCAATATCAGACTCATTTTATTGCTTTATATGCATCAGGTAACCCAAATCCTATATAATATTTCTGATACAGAATTGGTATTCAATGATATTTTCAAAATGGCAGTTTTTCCTTGGTGTTCTATAAATATGCTGCAAAGAAAATGGATACATGTAGCAATGTTCTTCTTGTTGTTGAATTAAGGTTTTTTGCCAACTCCGCAATATTTTCATATAGATGTGTGGACTTCTGAGAAACTGGTGCTTTAACCAAATGTTGAGTTTAGACATTCACCCTCATGCTGCATGCTTGTTTAAGTATATTATTGACAAATCCAAGCACAGTCACCTAATTGTTTTTGACATTCCCCCAGTAACCTCGGGTCAAATCAGCTTCTAGTAAGATATCTTTACAGTTTTCACTCCTATACCGAGACAAGCTTAATACAAGTTGAGAAAACAGAACAAGAATGAGAGGCACTAACCTCTATAAGCAGTATCAAAATCTCATTAAAATAAACCTATAACTGAAGAAACCTGCACAGTAGACTGGGGAAAAACTTTAAATCACTTCTATTAGATAATTTTAACACTGGATCGTTTACAATAGTATAATATATATAAATGGTAATTCCTATGCCTCTCACTTTGTACAGTATCTCAACCCCTTTCTAAATAATATGGGGGAGAGAAGAATATAAATACCAAAACAGGATGTTCCCATCATCAACATCAAGCAGTAGCTCCTGCTTCATTCACTACCCACTTCCACACTGTAAGCTGGCCAGCCGCATCTCCAGTGAAGAATAAGCCACCAGGACCAATCTGGATGGATCTGACCTCCTCCTTGGCAAAGATCTTTCCTCTTTCCTTGAATGATGGAAGGTCATAAAGCCGTACACTGTTATCGTTCAGAGCACAGCACAAGACTGGCTTATCTTGAGCATCCGGCGTCCCACACAATGCAAGAACTCCATGCTCTTCTACATGAGTATAAGTTGCTTTGATTTTCCCACTCCCTGTATCAGCCCAGACCTTTACTGTTCCATCCAATGAACAAGATAGTAGATACTGGCCTCCACATAACAATGACATAACTACTGATGTATGGTCGGTGAGGGTCTGAATGCATTGCAACGTAGTGAGATCCCAAACTCGTATTGACGTGTCCATAGAACCAGAGTACAACCTCCCTGCTGTGACAAGTAAGGCAACAACAGAGCGCTGATGGCCAGTAAACAAAGTTCCAGATTCAAAGCAGTGGCCACCATCTACAGCAGTCAACTTCCAAGGAAATATACAGCCATCCTCTGATCCGGCAAATAGCATCCCATCACTAGCCTCCAATGCATACACTCGTCCCACCGGTCCATCGAGGCTAAAACCAGTTTTTGTCTGTGTATTCCACGCTTTGACAGAACTAGGAACCCCGAAAAAGATCCAAGGCCCCATGCTGCTTATGCAATCGACTTTGCCTCCCATTTCTTGGACCCATACACATTGCCCGGTATTGCAATCCCAAACACGAACTGTCTCATCGTGGCCCACGGAGTAGAGCTTATCCGACCCTGATGGCAATGTGATTCCTGTAATCACCTATATCAGAGATTAATATTCCATCAGTACAGTAAATTTAAGAAAGATGCCCAAAACAAGAAAAGATCGAAATTTTACACCCCAAAACACAAAAATATTTGATTTTTAATAACAAAGATCAATATCAGATCAGTTCAGTAAATTCAAGAAAAGCCTGAAAACAGGGAAAAAAAAATTGAAACTTTACACCTCAAAACACAAAAAGGATTCGATGCACAAAATGCAAAAAGAAAAAAAAGAAAGAAACTCTGGGCGAGTCTCACCTTCTGATGGCCTTCAAGAGCGGTAAGCAAAGAGAAACTGCCATCACCGACAGACCAAGAGTGCAAGAACTTGCATTTGTCGCCGAATGAACAATTTCCCGCCACAAAATTGCGGCAAATCTTGTCAGCCTGCGGCCGATCTGGGCCTTCCGCCGCCGCTGGTTCGCCTTGGCCCTTGCCTCCGGCGGTATTAGGGTTTCTCCAGGTGAGGCTTCGCTTGGAGGTGGGGGAGGTGAATGCGGCATGAGAATTAGGGGGTTCGGCGTGGAGGAAGGGACAGGGGCGGCGATAGCAGCGGCCGGCTTGCCAGTGGAAGCAGACCTTCTTGCAGCGGTCGCCGGCGGCGGCGGGGCAGGAGGAGGTGAAGTGAGAGGGCCCCAACCGTTGCTGAACAGTGAAGGCCATCGCTGCGGAACGAATCGAAACCCTAGATCGTCAATTTGATTTGAGGAAACTCAGAGAGAGAGAGAGAGAGAGAGAGAGAGAGGGAGTAATTGAAATCTTGATGCAAGAAAATAAAATGAATGATTTCAGAATTTGCAGAGAGGAAAAGTGAGGAGGGATCATTTGCGCGCGCCCTTATATAGAAGACGCGGGGGAACTTCTAAAGGGGCACAAGTTTTTTTTTCAAGTGAGCCCAGATTTCCTAGTGAGCAAGTAAGTTTTTCATTGTAAGGAAAATTTCTGAGTGAGCATATATGGTGTTACCAAAATACCCTTCCCCGTATATCTCCTCTCCTCTTTCTCTTCTCTCCTCATTTCTCCTCCAAACCCTAATCCAAACTTCCACTCTTCCTCTCCCACTTCCACTCATCGTCTCCATACTTGTTCTCTCATCATTTTTCCTTCCAAATCTCCCTCTCTCTCTCCCATTCGTAGACCCCTGCTACTCTCCCTGTCGTCGCCGCCGCAGGCCGCCCTGCCGCCATCGCCGAGGTCTCACCGCAGCCGTCGGTGTTCTCCCACCGTCGCCTTCCTGCTATTACTAGGTGAGTTTTCCTAATTTAGTAATATTTATTTTAAAATTTAGTTTTTATTATTTTTGGATTAAACAGCTTTTGAATATTAGGATTTGGTGATTTTGTTGGGTTTGGGAGGAGAATGAGGGGATGAGTTAGTAAGTTTAGTTGTAGCATTTTTTTGTTAATTTTAATTTTTAATATTTAGATTATAATTATTAAGAAAATTTAATATTGTAATTCCAATTGTAAAATATGTGAAATTTAGTTATTTTTTATAATCATGAACGTTAGTATTAAAATTTATTAATTAATTATGAAGTTTGATGGTATTGTCCTAATAGTTAATTAAGTTGCAAAAGAAGGTTTTAGTGTCTTTAAAATTTAATATTATACTATCTTGCAGAAAAAAAAATTAGACAAAAAATTATATTTGTAGCAAATTTTACTTTGTAAGTTCATACTTACATGTACAGAAATTAGTGTTATGAAAAATAACATCTAAAAATGAAATATCTTTATATTCCATAGATGGATCCGGCAGAATCTTCTCGCGTACGACCAACTGCCTCGTTAAAGAGGAAGAAAGCGGTATTTCGACCACAAATTCGTCGCCCGATACGAGAGCGAGAAATCGAAGTTGGAGGTGGAAGGTTTTTAATAATATATGAAATTTTTTTATGTAATGTTGTTTATAATTGGGATGGTGCATTGGGGTCTTGTATATATTTTTTTTATGTAATGTTGTTTCTAATTATGGCCTAATTTGTTCATAATTCTCATTGTGTGAATTTACATTGTTATTTGAATTTGAATTTCATATTTATGTGTTATTGATGTAATATGTAGTTGGAAAGAACTAAACTGTGTACAAATTTGAGAAATGAATGAATTTTTTGTGTTTGTTGCATAAAATGAACTAAACTTTGTGTTTTTTTTATTTTCTGAAATGGATTGTAAAGTATTTAATTATATTTTCCTTATTGTTAATAGAAGTTACACGGATTTTAAAAGGGTACATAAAAAAGAAAAGAAAAAATTTGTTTATAAAGTAAAAGAGTTTGTTTTGTACGTGAAAAGGGGAATGACAAAATTAGTCATCAAAGAAGGACCTGAACTAAATTTATCACTATTTGAAAAAATAGATAAAAATATAAAATAAACATTGTTGCCAGGGATCGAACCAAGGCCACTTGCGTAATAGGTGAGACTACTCACTGATATACTACAATGACTTTGTGAATAATGGACAAAAAAAAACCTATTTAACTCCCTGTCCGGACTGGCAGTCTGGACAGGGAGATCCGGTCCAGACTGGCAGTCCGGACAGGGAGACCATGTCCGGACTGCCAGTCCGGACAGGATATTTCCTGTCCGGACTGTCAGTTCGGACCGGAGATATCTGTCCGGACTCGTAGTTCGGACCGGAGTTTTCTGCCTCTATTTTCTTATCTTCCAAAAAAATCATCTCTAACCCAAATACCCAACTACTCCTTCCTCTTCCTCTTTTCTTATCTAAACCCAACACTATCAAATCTCTCTTCTCACTCTTTTACCCGCTATCGCGGCTTTTGCTGCAGATTTTAGGATTTTTTTTTTTTTTTTGGGTTAACTGAACTCAAGAAAAGGGAAGCAGGAAGATAAGGGCAATTTGGTCCAAAAAATTCGATGGCAAAATTGTAATATTATAGAAGTTTTTAACTGGGCTCACTAGGAAAAAAGTTGTGCCCCTTTAGAAGTTCCCAAGACGCGGCCCCGACGAATCGAACCGCATCCTCTTCAGTCGGGTCCACATGCGGATCCGTTATTTATTTCTAGGATCCAATTAGGGAGCCAAGCCAAAAAAAAGTAAAGTGCAAATATGTTGGCCTTTATTTTTCTAGCAATATTTGATGATGATCAAATATGAGAAAAATTCATGTAAATGCCCTATGAAATGTAAATAGATGTCTTTACAGGAGTTGAGTCAATACATTTATTTTAATATTAAATCTCTAGTATGTTATATCTCTAACTTAAATACTCCCAAATAGAATATATGATAAAAGTCAATATAATTTATAATGATTATCATAAATCAAAAAAGTAATCATAGAAAGTTTTTTTTAGAGAGAAATCCGTGGTTTATATAAACATTTGAATTCTTATTATTCTACTAAAAACTTAGCATATACAAGAATATGCCTTTTTTAGAAAGAAAACATTCTGTCCCATATTCTCACTATCCAGATTCTAGTTAGGGGTCATTATTCAACGAAACCCCATCCACCCTCAACAATTTCCTTTTCTTTTGCTAACTAAAATCATGCCGATCATCAAGATCAGTATTCAATTTAAGTTTAATAATGAACATAGAAAAATAGAATAGACTACCGAATGACTTTCCTAATAATGACTAAATTTATTTGACAATGTGCTAGGTTTGGACGCTCCTTAGACATAAAAAAGGATTTTCCACTGACCATGATGCATAATCATTTTAAATACTAATTTACTCAAGCGAGTCAATAATCTAATTTAGATACAGTTTGATTCAATTTCATTCACAATCAAAATCATTTCATGCCAAGTACACCATATTGAAAATGAGATTAAATTTTGATTATATCTGACACAAGAGGAGTTCGTGGGTTTGATTTTAGACATATTTGGACTATAACAAAGTTATCTTAAAGTAAGCTCAAAAAAGATATATATGAGATTTTACATTAATATTTTTTACGGAAAGCAAGAGGATTGGATCAGTTATAATATCCTCTCGAGTCCATTGTATATAGCCCAGTTAGTGTTTTTCCCCTTGATATATTAGAAACTGTAGCATGGATCAATTTGCCAAATGGTATTTTGTAAGAAATAGGACCTTAATATCTATATTTAGCTACATGTGTGAATTACATTATCATCTTCAACAAATGATAAACTATTTCATAAAAAGGTAAAAATATAATTTAATTAATTTCACATACTTAAAATAAACATGTATTCATGAACTTCTTAATTTTTGTATTAAGATATCCATCTGTGCAGCATTTGAAACTCGTATCCATATTATTCCTCAAAGCATAATCAGGTATTTATAATCCTTAAAACAAATCAAATATGAAAAACTCATTAGTATCTTTAAATCAAAATATTGTAAGAGAAACTTGAATATTTTAGAAACTTTAACATTGGTAATAAAAAACAGATGGTATATCTTTTTGAGAATTGAAAATAAATGGCATTTCCCTAAATTTAAAGATTCACAAAAGAGCAAATCAATTATCAAAATTTTTGTTGAATAATTATAGCTGATAAAGGTGGTCCTAATAACCATTGATTCCTTGCTTAAACAGTCAACTACGATTTAGCTTTCGGTAGCATGTCTTCTTAATTAGGCCCGTATTTGTATTAAAACGGAAATAATCTTAATTTTACAAGATTTTTGGGACCAAAACGCGACCTTGCGTTTTGAAACCCTCAAAACGCAGGTTAAATTCGTATTTGAATAAGGATAGTTTTCATCCTTTATGTAAAATCAAAATGCGACCTTAAGAGGCATGCACTCTGATGCGGATCTATGTACGACAGTGATCCGCGTTTTGCCTATTAGCATATATTCTTTGTTTAGATCTGGGTTTGAGAATAAAAAGAAATACCCTTAATTTCTTTAAGGTTTTGAGAGTAAAACACGAACCAGAGGGGTGGGTTCGCATTTGTCTTTGGCTTCAATTTATTTAGTTTGGAACGTGGATCTCTCTCGATAAGAATTTGCACTTAGGAGAGAAACTTGAGAAACAGTTTAAGTTAAATTAGTTCACACACACACACACATATATATAACAATAGAAATGAGCCATGATCTTATGTAAGTTTCCTAAGTTACAGTCCACTTCCACTATCTCTAATTTTTTTGTGTTTTAGTTTTTATTTGATTTTCAATCAAGTAAAGACAAAATTAATAATTTTTTGGTGAAATAAACATTTTGTATTCACTTGATGAAAGGACAAATAAACTTCAAAATCCATAAAATTTGCTCTTTAAAAAAATAAAGATGTACATATCATGATACTAAAAGAATTGAAAAAAAAAAACAATGAGATCATTAATTTTTTGCTTTTAACTCACATAATTTAGCTAAGCTAGCAGCTCATATATATAAATTCTATGTGTGTGTGTATTAATTACTCAAATTATAGTCCATTTTCACTATCTCCGATAATTTTTTTGAAATATTCTTTTGGATTATGATCTCAACCCCTCGGGTTTATTAATATCCAATTTCTTCTGTTTTATTTTTGATTTGGTGCTGCATCAAGTAGGCACAAACTAACAGTTTTCTATGAATAAAACTTTTTGTATCCACTTGATGGAATTACAACTGAATTCCAAATCTATGAACATTTTGTATCCCTAACGATTACTGCAGGTGAGCTGCCAGCTAAGAAAACTTACGTGAGTTAACAGCAAAAATATAGTGCTCTAATAATTCTTCATCAAATTTTTTCTCAAATTAGGATCTCTATCTTCTTAACTTCTTTAAAATCAAATTTTATAAATTTTGGAGTTTATTTACTTTTTTATCAAGTAATACAAAAATATTTTATTCATTGAAAACTATTAATTTTGTATCAACTTGATGGAGGGCTAAATCAAAATTAAAATTCAAGAAATTGGATATAAGTGAATTCTAAAAGGTTGAGATCATAATTTAAAAGAAATTTTTTAAAATTTTTTTGTGGACATAGTGGAAATCAACTGTAGATCTGGTAGGTTGTATGAGCTGTCAGCTCATTTATATATATGCTGTAAATTTTCCATTCTCTCTCTCTCTCTCACACACACACACACACATATATATGAGAGAGAGAAAAACGAAAATGAGCTGATAGCTCCGCAAATTAAGCTATAGTTCATTTCTAATATCTCCAATAATCTTTTTTAAAAAAATTCTTTTGGATTATAATCTCAAACCCTTAGAGATTACTCATACACAATTTTCTTGGATTTTAGTTTTGATTTGGTCTCCATCAAATTAACATAAAATTAACGGTTTTCAATGAATAAAATATTTTGTATGCACTTGATGAAAAGGTAAATGAACACCAAAATTTATGAAATTTAATTCGAAAGAAGTTAAGAAGGTAGAGATAGTAATTTTTAAAAAAATTGAAGAAAAATCATTGGATCATTATAGTTTTGTCGTTACCTCACGTAACTTTTCCTGAACTGGCGGCTCACCTACAGTAATCGCTATGTATGTATGTATGATGTTATTTCTTTATTGGTGTATATGCATCATATACCTCATTTTAAAACTGAGAGGAACAATTTAAATAATAAAATAAAAAATAACAACAATATCGAAAATATCATCAATATCAGACTCATTTTATTGGTGTAAAACTCAAATCCTATATAATATTTCTGATACAGAATTGGTATTCAATGATATTTGAAAAATGACAGTTTTTGCTTGGTGTTTTGTAAATATGCTGCAAAGAAAATGGATACATGTAGCAATATTCTTCTTGCTGTTGAATTAAGGGTTTTTTTTTTTTTTTTCCAACTCCGGTATATTTACATATAAATGTGTGGACTTTTGAGAAACAGGTGCTTTAACCAAATGTTGAATTTAAACAGTCACCCTCATGCTGCATGCTAGTTTAAGTACATTATAGACAAATCCAAGCAGTCACCTAATTGTTTTTGACTATTCCCCAGTAACCTCGGATCAAACCAGCTTATAGTAAGATGCCATTACAGTTTTCCCTCAAACAAGCTTAATACAAATTGAATAAACAGAACAAGAATGCAAGGAACTAACCTCAATAAGACTGTCAGTATCAAAATCTCACGAAAATAAACCTATAACTGCACGATAGATTGGAGAAAATTTTTTAAATCACTTCTATTAGATAAATTTAACACTGGACCTAGTACAACAGTATAGATAAATGGTAATTGCTATGCCTCGCATTTGTGTGGTATCTCAACCCCTTTCTAAATAATATGGGGGAGAGAAGAATATAAATACCAAAAAAGGATGTGCCCATCATCAACATCAAGTAGTAGCTCCTGCTTCATTCACTACCCACTTCCACACTTTAAGTTGGCCAGCCGCATCTCCAGTGAAGAATAAGCCACTAGGACCAATCTGGATGGATCTGACCTCCTCCTTGGCAAAGATCTTTCCTCTTTCCTCGAACGATGGAAGGTCATAAAGCCGTACACTGTTATCGTTCAGAGCACAGCACAAGACTGGCTTATCTTGAGCATCCGGCGTCCCACACAATGCAAGAACTCCATGCTCTTCTACATGAGTATAAGTTGCTTTGATTTTCCCACTCCCTGTATCAGCCCAGACCTTTACTGTTCCATCCAATGAACAAGATAGTAGATACTGGCCCCCACATAACAATGACATAACTACTGATGTATGGTCAGTGAGGGTCTGAATGCATTGCAACGTAGTGAGATCCCAAACTCGTATTGTAGTGTCCATAGAACCAGAGTACAACCTCCCTGCTGCGACAAGTAAGGCAACAACAGAGCGCTGATGGCCAGTAAACAAAGTTCCAGATTCAAAGCAGTGGCCACCATCTACAGCAGTCAACTTCCAAGCAAATATACGACCATCCTCTGATCCGGCAAATAGCATCCCATCACTAGCCTCCAATGCATACACTCGTCCCACCGGTCCATCGAGGCTAAAACCAGTTTTTGTCTGTGTATTCCACGCTTTGACAGAACTAGGAACCCCGAAAAAGATCCAAGGCCCCATGCTGCTTATGCAATCGACTTTGCCTCCCATTTCTTGGACCCATACACATTGCCCGGTATTGCAATCCCTAACACGAACTGTCTCATTGTGGCCCACGGAGTAGAGCTTATCCGACCCTGACGGCAATGTGATTCCTGTAATCACCTGTATCAGAGATTAATATTCCATCAGTACAGTAAATTTAAGAAAGACGCCCAAAACAAGAAAAGATCGAAATTTTACACCCCAAAGCACAAAAATATTCGATTTTTAATAACAAAGTTCAATATCCGATCAGTTCAGTAAATTCAAGAAATGCCTGAAAACAGGAAAAAAAAAATTGAAACTTTACACCTCAAAACACAAAAAGGATTCGATGCACAAAATGCAAAAAGAAAAAAAAGAAAGAAACTCTGGGCGAGTCTCACCTTCTGATGGCCTTCAAGAGCGGTAAGCAAAGAGAAACTGACATCACCGACAGACCAAGAGTGCAAGAACTTGCATTTGTCGCCGAATGAACAATTTCCCGCCACAAAATTGCGGCAAATCTTGTCAGCCTGCGGCCGATCTGGGCCTTCCGCCGCCGCTGGTTCACCTTGGCCCTTGCCTCCGGCGGTATTAGGGTTTCTCCAGGTGAGGCTTCGCTTGGAGGTGGGGGAGGTGAATACGGCATGAGAATTAGGGGGTTCGGCGTGGAGGAAGGGGCAGGGGTGGCGATAGCAGCGGCCGGCTTGCCAGTGGAAGCAGACCTTCTTGCAGCGGTCGCCGGCGGCGGCGGGGCAGGAGGAGGTGAAGTGAGAGGGCCCCAACCGTTGCTGAACAGTGACGGCCATCGCTGCGGAACGAATCGAAACCCGAGATCGTCAATTTGATTTGAGGAAACCGAGAGAGAGAGAGAGAGAGAGAGGGAGTAATTGAAATCTTGATGCAAGAAAATAAAATGAATGATTTCAGAATTTTGCAGAGAGGAAAAGTGAGGAGGGATCATTTGCGCGCGCCCTTATATGGGAGTATCCACTTAAAAACTTCATATATATTATTGGGAATTCTATTTGCACACGGCATTTTACTCTTGACGCACGGTTTTAAAATTTAAAAATAATTATAAGTTTACCATTATTTTTTTTGACTAAACTACTTTTATGAATTTCAAACTAAGACTTTTTAAAATTTGGAAATACGACTCATCGTGTTCCTCCTCTATTTTCTCCCTAAAACCCTAAATGATTTTTTTTAGTATTTAATAAAAACACATCTCCTACAAAATTATCGATTTGATTTCTTGAGCCCTTAAATTTTTTTACATTAAAATTCCTGAAAATATTAGAAGAATTTTAAATTCTTTGATTTTACCGTGACAAGTGAAATTTGAGTTTGAGTTTTTTTATGCAAATAGAAAATTCTAACATGTAATTGGTGTTAGAGGACAAATCTAATGTATGATTTAATTTTTTTTAGGTTTTATGCGTATTTATTTGAAATTTATCGATAATTAGCTTTTTTTGGGAGACTTCGCTTGCTGGTCGGGTATTAATACCCGACCACAATGTTTCTTGGTCGGGTATTAATACCCGACCAAAATATTTTTTTTCCTAAATAGAATCGAACGGGTGAGGAGTTAGAGAAAAAGAGGAAGGTTATTTTTGGAAAAAAATTTGGGCGCAGAGAGTAAAATGACAGTATTTCAAAATATGAGTTTGGTGTAAAGAGAAACCAGGGCGGCAACAGTAAAATGCAGTGCGCAAATAGAATTTCCCATATATTATAAGTTTGCCATCAATTTCTTTAGACTAAAATGCCCTTTCTTCAATCTCTTTTCTCCTCCTCTTCTAAACTACGGATCAGTGAACCCAAAAAAAAAAAAAAACTAAAATCCAAAACTATTCTATCAAATTTTCTCCTACATTAAATTATCTCACAAATTAAATTTGAAAATTGATTTTATTAGGTTTTTGCTTACTCAAAATCCTAGAAACTGTGTGGATTCAAAAAAATTATGAACCTAAAAAAACTCAAAGTCCGGACAGTTATAAATAATGTGTTTTCATTTAATTATTTATGAAGTTGTTGTAGTATTGCGGTGAGTATTTCTATTTTAGACTTGAGCGTCTCAGGTTCGATTCTTGGCAACATCAAATCTCTTTTTATTTTATTTTCCCAAATAAATACATTTTCATTTTATTTTCCCAAATAAATACATTTTCTTGTACAACTATTACAAATGTAACTATTACGAATCTAATTAAATTTAGGACTCAAACAATTTTTTTTTCCTCGTCACTATTTCATTCCAATTCAAAGATAAATTAGATAAAACACATAATGATATATTTTCTTATGCATTTTCTTTATTTGCATTTTCTTTTTACTTTATTTTATTTTTCTAAATAAATATATTTTTTTGTGCAACTATTATAAATATAACTATTATGAATCAAATTAAATTCCTGAATGAAACAATTTTTTTTTCCTTAGCCACTATTTCATTCCAATTTAAAGATAAATTAGATAGAACACATAATGATAGGTTAATCATCTAACATTACCAACCTAATCATCACTGGAGAAACCAATTGGAAACCAAGAAAGTAAAATGGGACAATAAAGCACAAAAATTCATTCATCTCTCAAATTTGTACACAAAGTTTATCTATTTCAAACTAGAGATTTTATCAATAACACATAAATACGAAACTCAAATTCTACTGCTTATTAGGGAGAAAAAAACGATCAGCCCCTGGCTGACACTCTGAAACTGTTGCCATTCTAGAGAATTTTATGGTGCACGTTTTGGCATGAATGTGCAAGTGTAGCTGCCAGCATTCCACTGCCTGCTCGTGAGAGATGCGACTCGAGTTGCAAGGTCGTTGAGTGATAAAACGTACAGGAGGCCTGGCCTTGCAGGAGTGGGGTTCCTGCAGGCAGTCACTCGAGGAACTCTCCTCTCGACTCAGACAACCTTGATCACGACTTTGGGTACTATACAGAAGACGTTCAATGTGAGTCACCTTCCGTTCGAGAATCACAATATTGTCTATACTCGCAACAGCAGAGTCCCGTCCTCACCTGTAATGCCCAAACAAGTCAGATAGTTGCAGAACAGTAAATTAATCGCAACTTTTCATTGCAGAATGTCGAGGGTTAAAATACACAAGTACAATAAAGAATTCTTAAGATCTATCTCAACACACTAAAAGCTGATCATATGAAACTTGCGATTTCATCGCATCAATGCTATATAACACTAGAGAAGCATGCTGAAAAATGTACATATCTAATATTCCCATGGCTACATGGCTTTGAAACTAGGGGCAGGCTTCTTGGCTTTGTTTGGTTAAGGACGGTATAACTTGTGTATAACTGGTGCATAACTACTGAAAACAAAAGAAAAAAAGAGAAAAACTTTAGATACAGAAATTTTACTATCTAAAAAATACCTTGCGGAAGGTGAAAGAAGCTCGTCTTGTGCATCTTCTGACCACCTGGTCCCTCACCAAATCAACCTGCAACGCAGAGATGTGGTGTCAGTGCCAGCTAGATAATGTCATTGCTTGAGAGGCAACTAGGCTATTACAAGAGCTGCAACTAACTAATTCATCTAACGCTTCATGTATCACTTAGCTTTATCCATGCATATGTAAATTTTGCAAATGGGAAACTGCACTAATAGCGAGAATGAGGTTGACATTGGTGGTGATCACGAATCATAGCAAAAGGCATTTTTTTGGTGGCTTTCCTAACATCATTGCATGATCCATTCAGGGGCAGCATTCCATTTTCAACATGTCATGCCAATAATTGGGCACGACCATACATTGGCAGAATTCCATCTTCAATGCTTATGTTTCATTGAGCACAGCCATGCCAACAATTGAACAAGAAGTTACACTATGAAGGAGTTAAATAAACCCATATTTTCACTTTTAATAATAGATAACAATCACAACACCAAAATTTAACAACAAAAGTTCAGGAGTCTCATGATCCCTTGAAGGTTGTCAGTGATGATCACAACAAAAGATTCAGAATATATACTATTTTCAACCGACAATGGTATCATACCAAACAGTTTATGCATACTATAAATAGCAATGCACATTACTCAAATGAAACAGACTCATAAGCACATAGCAACAGGGAGAAATTATTGATATTGTATGACTCAGTATCCTTACGAGCACACAACAGAATATCATGTATTAAAGAAAATGAAGCTATTGCTGCCATAAATTGGTTTAAGAAAAAGCCTTAGCTGCTGGATGCAGGACCGAGTATCGTATATGCAGGGTTCACCCACCAAGTTCCTGGCAAGAGTATCCATTCACTGCTCTAAACGCCCTTTGCGCAGAACTCACTTCAGAAAAGCAAACAATCACTCGAGCACCTGTCTCATCAGCTGCATGGATCCCAACAACATGACCAAATGTCGCAAACACAGATTGGATATCATCATAAGATACGCCATTGGATTCCTTCGACCGGGTGAATCTCGACTGCATCCTATATATGATAATATTAAAAAAGATTCGACTTTTATTAGAGATTAAAAAATAAATTTCAAGGTTTTGCTAAAGTGAATCAAGAAACATGTTTCGTGCCATGACTCTATATTGGTGTCATGAGATACAAATTTCTCAAATTCAAGGGAGGGTAGAAATTGACGCAAAGATTCAAGCATTTAGAAAGAAAGGAGAACAAAAAGATCGTAATCTTTTGCATTGAAAGCGATCCTTTAGCGAAATTGGATGCGTCTTCACACCTTTAAAATGGAGGGTTTTGTTCCCGATCCGGCAATCGAGATATCTCGAGAGAGAGGGAGTTGAGAGCTCTCCTTTTAATTTTAATCAGGGTTTCCTAGTGGGCTGGATCACCGGCGGCGGCGACAGCGGCTAGGCAGCGCCGGCGGCCAAAACAAGGATAGAGAAGAAGAATTGAAAGGAGGAGGAGGTAGGGAAGAGGAAGAAGAGGATTATGGGAGGTGGGAGAGGGAGGGAAGAGAGGTTTAGGTCTTTTGGGTTTTGTTGGAGAGGTGAGGGAGAGAAAAGTGGGAGAGAAGAGAGCGAGGACAGTTTTGATACGATTGGTTTGCTCACCAGAAAAATCCTGTCTTTTGTAAAGAGTTGGTGGTTCACTGGGAAAACTGGACTCACTAGGAAATATGGTGTGCTCCTTTGGAAGCTCCCCCTTATATAGAAGACGCGGCCCCCGACCAATCGAACCGCATCCTCTTCAGTCGGGTCCACATGCGGATCTGCTATTTATTTCTAGGATCCAATTAGGGTGCCTTGACCAAAAAAAAAAAAGTAAAGTGCAAATATGTAGGTCTTTATTTTTCTAGCAATAGTTGATGATGATCAAAGAGAAAAATTCATGTAAATGTCCTATGAAATGTAAATAGATGTCTTTACAGGAGTTGAGTCAGTACATTTATTTTTAGAAAAAGCAGAATATTCAATGACGGTAAATAGAATTTCTTCACCGTCGCTTAAATAATCTAATAAAATTGTGGCGACCTAATAAAATTATTATATATGACGCCACTTAAGATAACAAATAAAAGAACTCACTTAAGTTCTTTGAGTGATATCATTAGTAATAATTTTATTTGATCATCTAAGTTACAGTAAAGAAACTTTTTTCACTGTCGAATTTCCTTTATTCTTATTTTTAATATTAAATCTCTAGCATGTTATATCCCAAATTCAAATAGTCCAAATAGAATATATGATAAAAGTTAGTAATTTATAATAATTATCATAAATTCAAAAAGTAATTATAGAAAGTTCTTGCAGCGGTCGCCGACAGCCATGGTGAAGGAGGAGGTGAAGTGAGAGGGCCCCAACCGCTGCTGAACAGACACCCATCGCAGCGGAACGAATCGAAACCCTAGTGGCCGATTTGATTTGAGGAAACAGAGAGAGAGAGAGAGAGAGGGGGGGGAGTAATTGAAACAACTTATTCAAGAAAATAATATTTAGGGTTTGTATTTTGCAGAGGGGAAGAGTGAGGAGTGATCATCTGGACGCGCCCTTATATAGTCATACAGAAGATGCGGCCGCGATGAATCGAAACCGCGCTCTTCGGGTCGGGTCGACATGCGGATCTGCCATTTGTTTCTAAGATCCAATTGGGGATCCAAGCGCAAATAAATCTACGCCAAACTGGTCAACAATATTTCATTGTTCAGTCTTTATTTTTCCAGCAATATTGATGATGAAGCAAGGCGGATCCAGACATTCGAACCGAAAGGAACTGAGTTATTTGGTGTTCGAGCTACATGAAACAGCTCATTGGGAAGCAAAGGACAAAGTGTCCCTGTCAGGCTATGAGATGGGATGCAAAGTACGAAGTGCTCTTATCAGGCTATGAGAGCGGAGCTCATGACCCATTATTATTATTTTTCTATTGTATAACTAACATATAAATTTATAGTATTACACTGCTAATACAGATATTTCTATTTTATAATTTCCATTAAATTTAAGATATTACAATATAAATATCATATCCAGACATTTCGGTATTAATTTTTTGAGTTTAAAATAAAAGTTATTATCTTATTAAGTCTGAAAAATAAAATATCATTTTTATTCAATTATTGAGCCATTAATAGGGGTGGCAAATGGGTTGGGCAGCCCGTTGGGCGTGCCCGGCCCGGCACATGCTAGGCACGTGTCGGGCACAGCTTTTGAAGTAATAATTCTATTGCAAGCACACAGTGTCAGTTGCACGTGCCGGTCACAGCTTTTGAAGTAATAATTCTATTGCAAGCACACAGTGTCAGTTGCACGTGCCGGTCACAGCTTTTGAAGTAATAATTCTATTGCAAGCACACAGTGTCAGTTGTAGCACTAACATGTCATCCTACAGAGATCTAGAGTGTTTTACAATTTTGCTAATCCTATTATTTTAACGAGTTAACTATGAGTCTAGACTGATAATTTGCAATTCTAATTAGCCTAGGATATGAAATCTACTAGTTCACAACCAAATATTATTTATTTCGTCTTCTTTTTTCTATAAAAATATGATCTTTTAGTTTAGTTTCTACTTAAAGTATTCTAAGTATGAACTATCAAGTAACGTGCAAGTATAATCCATAAAAAAAAATTACTTCTTTATAGAAATAAACTAAATCGTTAGATAAATTAAACCAAAAAAATAAAACCAACAACTCCAAATTCTAATTAAGCATAGACTATCAAAATACTTAAATTAAGCATAACATATCAAAGTTTTAAACTACGAATTCTTGTATTTTTTTTATTGTTTCATAGAAAAATCCTATCTTTTTATATTTTTATTTTAGAAAGAATACAAATAGATTAATATGAGATTGATCTCTACTTTTATCTACATTCTAGGACGAAACTAATTAGCTATTCATACTCCTAATTAATAAGATCCTACTTTTATTTATGAAAGCGATTAAAAATCCTATTTTCCAAAAAAGCAATTAAAGATTTACACTAGAAAGCAAAATAAATCTCTTTAAAAAGTAAATAAAATAATTAAACTTACAAGAATGAACTTCTGAACAATGACGCAACTCTGGAGCATGGTATTGCGGCCGTCACCTCTTTGACAAACTCTAATTTTATTAAATAATTTTCGAGTACAAAATAGCATGATAAAAAATCTAGTTACAAGTACATGACCAATATATAGGATTTGGAGAACCAAATCCTAATCTGAGTACAAGTGAGTAATTATAAAATTATATTAAAAACTCCATAGAAAATTCACTCAGATTGGCTCCATGGAGCCGCCAATTGGCTGCAAATGCCGATAAATAGCGATAAAACTATGATATTATGGCCTCAATTTTTTTCTGCTTGAGTGTCTTCTATTGTTCCTTTTATTTTGATGACTGTAATCAACTTTGACTCTCTGCAGCATCATGGTTTTATAGCTTTACTTGCTTTTAACTCCTCTCTTGATTTTGTTTCCTAATCCGGCTCTGAGTTTATGCCAACTCCTTGTAGGAATAGGTTTATCTGAAAACACACTAAAAATACCCGAGTATGATTATTTAAATACAAAAAAAGATAATATGGAGGCTATAAATATGCAATATATGACACTCATCAGTTTGTATGAGCCGTGTAGGGCCGGCTCACCCCGAGCGGGCCGAGCCATGCCTGGCACGTGCCGGGCACGGCTCAGCACGGGTGTTTTTTTTTTTTTTTTAAAACAAATTGGCCGTTACGGCTCGTTAGGGGATTTTTTTTGTAATTTTTTTTGCATAGAAATCCCCAACGATTATTTTTATAGCCATTGGGGGATTCTTGCAAATTGTTTTTGCAAATTTTGCCCTCCAATAGTGAAAATGGCTGTTGGAAGGTTGCAATTTTTGTTTGCAAAAAAAAAAAAAAATACTTTTCTTCCCCTATAAATAATCCCTCATCTCTTGCATTCTTGTTCTTCACACAAAAATCTTTATTCTCTCAAAATTCTTCTCAATTTTCAACTCTCTAAAAAATTTCTAAAAATAAAATTCTTCCAAATAAATTCTTCCATATTCGATTAAGTTTTAAGTAAGTATCAAGTGATCAAGAAGTCTCAAGCAAACAAATATCAAGCATCAAGCAAGCCTCAATATCAAGATTCAAAAAAGCCTCAACTCTCAACTCTCAAGCAAGTTTTTTATAGTTTTTCTGACTTCCTCCCTCTAGTACTTATTTCTCTACTCTATCTCTCAAGTGGTTCACTGCTCAAGTGGTATTTATTATTTTAAAAAATTATTTTATTTTTTTGAATTGGATCGATACTCGTCCGTCGCTTCTTGCTCTCAAGCCGTGAGTTCCTTTTCTTCTTTTTTAACAAGTAAAAAATATCAA
The DNA here is from genome assembly GCA_036321105.1 of Dracaena cambodiana. NCBI lineage: Eukaryota > Viridiplantae > Streptophyta > Magnoliopsida > Asparagales > Asparagaceae > Dracaena > Dracaena cambodiana. The sequence goes on along the minus strand of JAYEPQ010000015.1, from coordinate 32,469,079 downwards.
AGCCTTTGTCAATACTTAAAACACCCTCCTCAAGTACCATTTTTTATATCCGAAGAAGAGCCAACTGAAACAACCATACTTGACTTGAAAAAACATATCTTATACTTTCCAATATGGTCTGTGATCTACTGACTTCTCAAATGTTTACAGTAGTATCGGAGTCCACTTTTAGTACAGGTGCTAAATTGCTCACGGAGTGGAGGAGCTCGATGGCAGCAGACACATTGGAGATGTGTGATTGCTTGAAAGGTTGGCTCGACACAAAAGATAGGGAATAAGAATCATCCAACGAAGTAAAAGTAGATAACTCACCAGAGAATGAATGAAATTTTTTCTAATTCCCAAACTTGTAAATTTTTTCATGTAATTTTTATTTAAATTTTTTCATGTAAATTTTTTAACTTATAAATCTCTTAAAAAAATAATAAGAATAAGTTGAGGGTGACGGGCAGGATCCTCTCCTCTCTTCGGGCTTTGTATGATTTCTAAAGAGATTTATAAAGCAATTATGTCAGTATAATGATATTTAATATAATAAAATTTTATTTTTACTATCGTTTATTTTTTAAAACTAATTAAATTAAGCTAATTTTTCTCTTAAACTTATTTAATAATCAACTTACTATTTTCTAAAAAAATTAAAGAAAAACGTGTCGGCACGTCTCGGCCCGGGCACGGCATGTGCCCGGCGGGCCAAGCCTAGGCCAACGCCCGGGCAGACGTGCCGTATCCATGCCCGTGCTAGGCACGGGCCATGCCCGAGCCGGCCGGGCATGACCTACCTGCCAGGTCTAGCCATTGATATCTCATAATCATGAGATTCATAATTGAAAAAGTAAAACTTTTAGAAGGATAGAATTATAAAACTGAGGATTGGAGGGGGATGTGGTCAAGTATGAGATAAATTTACGCAAACAATAATATACACATATAAATGAGGATTGTAGGGCAAAATTATAAAATTAAGGATGGAGGGTCCGCCCATGTGGTCAAGTATGAGATAAATTTACGCAAACAATAATATACACATATAAATGAGGATTGCAGGGCAAAATTATAAAATTAAGGATGGAGGGTCCACCCATGTGGTCAAGTATGAGTTAAATTTACGCAAATGGCGTATAAAATGTTAAATAGATGCCAATAGCAGTTGAATCTATGTGTTTATTTAAATATTAATCCCCAGACAACCCTGAGGGGTGGTAGATGGATGGTGCTAGTAAGGCCCGTGCCTGGGCACCAGCGTGCTACGGGTGGGCCGTACTATATGCGGCCCATTGCTGATGGACGAGTCAGGCCAGGCATGTCACAGCTCTCCCATGGGGAGCACGAGACCATCCAACTAGCCTAGCTGATCGGGCACAGGTTGTTTCCCCCCGGACAGAGTCGTATTAAAAAAAAAATTTAAAAAATGATTTTTTTGGTTAATTTTTTTAAAAAACATTTAAAAATTTTGATTTAAGAGATAAAAATGCAAAAAATAAGAAAAAAAATTAGAATTAATTTTAAATATATAATAGAACTTCTAAGTGTGGATAATATGAAAAAAAAAAATTAAAATTTAACATAGCTAGAAAACAATTTAATTGTGGGCAAAGTTGGATAGCTATGAATTTAAAGTAAAAAGATTAAATTTTATTTCAGCAAATGTTTACATATATAATTTAACCCTTATAAAAACTCATTGGATATCATACAAACCTTATAGAGAGTTGTTCTCTGTATTACTTTCTAGAATATCATGAGTCTTAAGTGAGATACAAAATTAAAAATGAAAATATAAGTTTATTTTATCCATATACATGAAATAATCTTCTGTCTTTGGTCTTCAATTCTCATATGGTGAGCTTTCCATTTCAAGGTCATTTGCTCGTCATTGATTCATGTTGTCTGCATCTAACCAATCCTTCATGCATACGTACATCTTAATGTGCTGGTGGTCACCATAGATATTCTCTACTCTGTTAGAACGTGACCACCTGCTCTAAAGTATACTCAGATAATATTATTGACACCGGATATATTAGTATATCATGGGCCAGGTCAAAAAGCACAAATTAAATTTTATCATGTGATTTCTACCAGCCCAAAATATCAAAATCTTTATACATCTTTTGCTCATTTGTGATTGAACCAACACGATCAATAAGTAATGAAGTTTATTAAATGCAGTATGAGAGATTTTGATTTTTTTAGAAGCTAATAATGAACTAGAAAATAGTTTGTTTTTTACACAAGCTTCACTAGATGAGATTGGTTGGGATGACGAAGGGGGGTTTGTTTCCATATATTATTCATATGTCACGTACATAATATCTAAATATCTCCTAACATCATAAATTAATCCTGAAATATCACTATCATAAGCCATAATTTTATGAAACTCTTGAATTGAAAATTTTAGTCTTGCTAATTTATAGCAAGGATCCATAACATCTCCAAAATAAATAAATAAGGAAAATTTTAAAAATACTTACTAAATTTACTATATTCGTAGTTGCTACAATACCTTCAAAACATGGATTATCACTAGACTCCGAAAAATCCTATTTATTTTTGTTAAAAAGTAAAGTGCAAGATAGGATGTTGGATAATAAATTTCAGAAAGTGGTTTAGTTGCACTTTAAAATTACTTTAGAAGCGTTAAATGCATTCTAGTTGATCCCATTCAGTATGGCTCACACAACACACTTATAATTCTATATCAACAAATAATTATAATGTAATTTTATATGGAATAAACTCAGTCAACATATGATATGTTGAGTTCCAATGAGTTCTAAAATCTTGAGGCAATAGTCTAGGTTTTAGGTGAAGATCTTGACAAAGTGACTTAAAAGTTCGTTTTCAAGGACCGCTAGATTTAATGAAAGAAATTATATTTCTAAATTTAACTATGGAATCACCAACTCCTTTTTAAACCATTCAACACACACTAGTTGATAATGTGACATACACAATACACATGAAATAGTTTTCTATTTATAATTGGACTAGTATAGTTTTATAGATATTTAATTGCAGCCGTAATTTCAGATGCGTTATAAAAAGAAATCGAATTTTTTTTTTCAATTTCAAATTTTGAAAGAACATTTATAAGAGACTGGCTAAGATTTTGCACAGTATGAGAAAATTTGAATTTTAAAATCTATAATTTTTTTAATACACATTGCATTATCTATGTAATGGACAGTAACATATAAATAATAATTATCATTCTAACTTTCCTAATAATAAAAAGTAATACCAATTTTGTGAGGTAAAGACAAAAGAATAACAATTAATGTTTGTTTTCGTTCTTCATATATTCTATAAATATCAGATTTGCTTGTGCTTCTAGGTCATTTTAAAATCCGGGATTATATGTTATTTTAATGAATTTTTCAAGTACTGGATCTTTAGCCATGCTCTAAACAATGTATGTAGCTAAATAATCTCTACCTGCTATAGGATTTTATTTAAATGTTCCCGTATTACGACAATATATGTTAATTTGTATTTGTTGTGGTTCATTAGATGGGTTTGCTATTTCATAGTGTCTCTTAAAATAACCAGTACTATTACACTTAGTAAATGAATATATATTTTGAAAATATTTATAACACCATCTTTACTTATTTTTTTTAAATGATTTCAAATATCGAATTTAAAAGTCAGATGACATTAGTGTATCTTAAGAAGCAGAAGACATTGTACTAGGTTCAGTGGAACATTTGAAAAAATTATGTGATCCGTGTATTATAAGGTGTGGTCATAAATTATTCTTATAAAACCAGAATATTATGTGTTTCATTAAAAGATTGATTTAAAATTTGATATTCTTTAGAAGTTAAAAATATTTAATAGTGACCAGTGGGTTGGCTAGAACTAGCAGCTAAGAAGTTAGGATCTATTTTTTTAATGTTTCAAACTACTACGAAATTTTTATAAATTTAAACGCTTACCTCAACTTTGCAAGCCAAAAGATGACGCTTGAGACTTGGGATACTAAGAGACCGGAGACCTTTGAAGTTGGAATTTAAAAGTGTTGAATCTTAATCTTGATCTTTAGCTTGATAGTAGAGAGAGCTTGATCTTGAATTTTCTTGAAATTTGATGTCAATATTGTGTAATTTTTTGGAGAGAGAAATTAAAGAGATTGAGAATTTAAGAGAGATAAGAGTTGTGTATAGAAGTGAAATTTAAATGGGGCTTGAGAGGATATTTAAAAGGATGGGGGAGGGGATTTTGCAAAAAAAAATTGCAAAATACTCCCAAACGGTTCTTTTAGCTATTGGACGATTGTTTTATAATTTTTATTGCAAAACACCTCTTCCAATGTCTCTATTGGTTGTTGGGGTGATTTGCACAAAACAATTGCAAAATTTCCCTGCAACGACTCTAAGAACAGTTGTAAAAAAATACGTTGCATGTCATACCGATCCATTGCCTTAGGCCCAACCATGGCACGACTAAGAGTGTACGTTTACAACTCAATAACAAAAGCGAGTGTACATTGATTTTAATAACAAAAGTGAGTGTACAAAAGAACGTGCTGTTAGGAAGAGAATTCAGAGAATTTCTTTACTTGATTGTGTATTGTTTTCTTATTTAATTGTTTTACAGGTGGATAAGGGCGTTACCCTTATCCAAGAATTTGTTATTTAAATCTTCAACTAACAAGATTATATTTTAACCTTCAAACCTCCTAAAATTTAATTAAGAATAATATAAAGTCCTTTCCTCTCTTCTGGAACGGAGAGAACTTTAGAACGTACAGGAAGGAGAGAGAAAGAAAGCAAGAAAAGAAAAAGGAGGAAAGAAGAGAATCGGCAAATGTGAGTTTTTTTAACTCACATAAACATGCTATTATATCTATGCTTTATATTTGAATTAATCAGAATATAGATTTATGGGTAGATACTCTCATAAAATTTATGGTGTATTATTAGTGGTTTCAGTTTTTAATATAGTGCTTTTTTTGGATAACACGAAATGCAAACACGATACCTAAAAGATGCTTTACCGTTACCACCATTTTGTTACTCAATAATTCCAAGTTGGCTTACTATATGATTTTGACATTATTCTCCATTTTACTGCAAAAACAGTAGCAACCAGGAAAAACTTAGGTTTCTTGAATTTTGAATATATTTTGACTGGAGCCTATGGGATGAAGAACGAGGACATCTTTATAGCGTTAATTTTTTTTTTTTTTTTGCTTTCTTTATGATATCCAATAACATATTAAATCATTTCTAATGCACCAAAATTTGAAGTTGGGGTGATGGTTGATGGATAACGTTTTATACTTCAACAATTTCTAACCCTTGTACATCCTGCTTTTTGTTTTTGCTCGTGTTCCTCCATGATTCTATTTGTTGAATCTATTTGCAAAGTACCATCTCATTTGACTTAACAACATGATGGTTTATTAATGTCTAATAAAAGTCCTCTAACTTTATAGAGGAAGTCAATCAATTTATAAGTGGGCATAACTTGCATTATATTTTGTAATATTTTGAAATTGATTTTGCTTCAAACATACTTCTCTAGATTCTCAAAATAATCAAATGATACAAGGGGGAATTTTGATTAGTTTCTTGATATCTTAATTTGTCAACCTAGTGGTGATGAAGCACTGTTATAGTTACCCTATCAACAAAGCCTTTTTACATAAAAAAGACTTCAATACTTTACTTATGCTTGGATACATTCACATTAAAGTTTGGGTCGACAAATATATGGACATTAATTAATTTAAATTGTGTCAAGATTGAATATTTTCCAAAGAAAGTAAACTAATACATCATGAACAGCTCATGTTATCAAATTATTGTATTTATCTAAAAAGATAGAGTAGATGTTATCTTTCTCTATTTTCTTTTGATTAACTTTTTCTATGTTGATCCCTATTTAAATTCTATTTTTTTTTATTGTTGTTGATGCTTGTTTTATTTTTCGTTCGTGTTTTTTTTTAATGGGTCCAACCTGATTAACTATTTGATATCTTCTTCTTCTTCTTCTTCTTCTTCTTCTTCTTTTCTGCTTCTGCTTCTTCTTTTCTTCTTCTGCTTGTGCTTCTTCTTCTTTTTTTGCTTATGCTTCTTCTTCTTTTCTTCTTCTTTTTTTGCTTATGCTTCTTCTTCTTTTCTACTTCTGCTTCTTCTTCTTCTTCTTCTTCTTCTTCTTCTACTTCTTCCTTTCTGCTTCTTCTTCTTCTTCTTCTTCTTCTTCTTCTGCTTCTGCTTCTTCTTTTTTTTCTGCTTTTGCTTCTTCTTCTTCTTCTTTTTTTCTGCTTCTTCTTCTACTTCTTCTTTTTCTGCTTCTGCTTCTGCTTCTTCTTCTTTTCTGCTTCTTCTTCTTCTTCTTCTTCTTCTTTTTTACTGCTTCTTCTTCTTTTTTTCTGCTTCTTCTTCTTCTTCTTCTTTTTCTGCTTCTGCTTCTACTGCTGCTTCTGCTTCTTCTTCTTCTTCTTCTTCTTCTTCTTCTTCTTCTTCTTTTTCTTTTTATGCTTCTGCTTCTGTTGCTGCTTCTGCTTCTCTTTCTTCTTTCTCTGTTTGGTTGCAATGACAAGACAACTTCAGAAAAATTCTAAATGCGCACATATTTTACTAGTGAGCACCATCTCCCCTATGTTGTAAATCACTTTACTATATAGTATGTGGTGTGCATTTAGAATTACCCACAACTTTGGATGCCTACGATGCCTGGTTTGGGGGAAATTCTATTTGCGCATGCCAATGTACTTTTGAGGCGCACGTTTGACACTTTGCTAAGTGAGCCCCTTTTGAAATGGAATAATCTTTTCTAGCTATCTAAGATTCTTAGTAAGCAGCCGTTGCACCCATTCACAAGCATTTGTACAAATTCTACATTTGAAAATAATCACGATGGTTTTAAAATTTTTAAAAGAAGCAGTATTTTATTACTTCTTCTTCTGCTTCTGCTTCTTCTTCTGCTTCTGCTTCTTCTTCTTTTTCTGCTTCTTCTTCTACTTCTGCTTCTGCTTCTGCTTCTTCTTTTTTCTGCTTCTGCTTCTTCTTCTTCTTCTACTTCTACTTCTTCTTCTTTTCTGCTTCTGCTTCTTCTTCTTCTTCTTCTTCTTCTTCTTCTTCTTCTTCTTCTGCTTCTTCTCATTTTCTGCTTGTGCTTCTTCTTCTTTTTCTGCTTTTGCTTCTTCTTCTTTTTTCTGCTTCTTCTTCTTCTTCTTCTTTTTCTGCTTCTGCTGCTGTTGCTGCTTCTCTTTCTCCTTTCTTTGTTTGGTTGCAATGACAAGACAACTTTGGAAAATTCTAAATGCGCACATATTTTACTAGTGAGCACCATTTCCCTATGTTGTAAATCACTTTACTATATAGTATGTTGTGTGCATTTAGAATTACCTGCAACTTTGGAGGCCTACAATGCCTGGTTTGGGGGAAATTCTATTTGCGCATGCCAATGTACTCTTGAGGCGCACTTTTGAAACTTTGCTAAGTGAGCCCCTTTTGAAATGGAATAATCTTTTCTAGCTATCTAAGACTCGAGTCTCTTTGACTGAAACCTTATGCCTGAACTAGGCCCTATTCTTAGTAAGCAGCCGTTGCACCCGTTCACAAGCATTTGAACAAATTCTACATTTGAAAATAATTATGGTTGGTTTTAAAATTTTTATTTTTCACAGTAATCTATTTCTAAATTGAATGTTTCATGTTTTAACAAAAGAAAAAGGAAATGAATATTGGAAATAAAATCTGAAAAGACACCAAAAATTATGGGATTGATGATAGATCATTAACTATTGTATTGTATATTATTCTTTATTGTTACTATTGTTGCCACAGAATATTGAAATTTAATGATAATCACCAATTCATTAAACTAAACTAAATAACTTACACAAATCGTCATACACTGGGATTTGGAAAAAATTAAGGTTCATATGAATTAGATGGTTGGATGTAACTGTGTCACGTTTCCCATTTTGGGAGGATCGGGATAGGCTCCGATCATTACTGCATCACTGTTTTTCATTTTTGGAGGATCGGGATAGACTCCGATCAATATTACTGTTCCATTTTCCCAAGGGTAGACAGGGATGCGTTTAGACCAGCTATATTCATATTTTCCTGAATTTTCGAATGCCATAATTAAAAGTCATCAACTAGAAATAATAATAATAATAACCACGTAGAACCTTCTACCTTTTATTTGCATGACTGTCCATGATATTGAGTTGTTATTGTTATTTTTTTGTGTTTTACTATTTATTATTAGATCGCTTTACTGATGATCCTGGTTATGCATGACCAAATACAAACATTTATCAAGAAATAGATCCACCAGAAATAGAATAAGATGTGGCATACTTTAAGGAACAGGCAAATTTACAGGAGTGATGAAATTTTTAGTTAATTACTTTTATTTTAGGAAACTGTAATAATGTATATGACACTTTATTTAGTTTTATGTGAGACAGTTCTTTTATTCAGAAATAATTTATTTGTAGTGACATTTTGTTGATTTTATTTCAAGGAAGTTTGTTATCACTTTGATTAAAATAAAATTTAATATTTATTTCTATATGTTATTCATATTAAATTGCATCGCAACTGTAATATTTTGTTTTAAGGCTTGTCGAGTTGTAATTCGACGCCGAACGTTTCACCTTTCCACACTACGGAAAGTGGAGCGTTATAGGTGGTATCAGAGCCCAGACTTCTTTAAATCTGTTCAAGTGATTTGAACAAACTTGAATATCATTACAGTCAGCAAAAAAATATAATAGTTTAATTTTGCTTAATTATTTAAGGTTCAATACGACTATATATATATATATATATATATATATATATATATATATATATATATATATATATATATATATATATATATGATTTTTCTAGATATATCTATTTGCTTTTATTATGTTTATGTAAGTAATACTTACATTATCCCGTTTCCTCAGAAGGATGGCTCGTCAAACTAGTAGGAATGGAGTAAATTCCGGCTCGATCTCGAACACCACTGAAGCCAATGAAATGTTAGGACTGCTTAGTAAGATGGTCGATGCGCAACAACAACAGGCCGAAGCCTCGGCACTGGGTAAGATAATTTCTAATTCTAACTGTATGATTTCCTCAAGTAACTCCTTCTGCTGAGTTAGAACCATTACCATAGGCTTTCTGCTCAAGGTATTAGGTACCACATTGATCTTTCTAGGATGGTATTACAAATTGATGTCATAATCTGCCATCAATTCGAGCCATTTTCTCTGTCTCATATTAAGTTCTTTCTGTGTGAAGATATACTTAAAACTCTTATGGTCTGTATAAACTTCCACTTTTCTACCCAATAAATAATGCCTCCAAATTTTTAATGCAAAAATCACAGCTGCAAGCTCCAAATCATGTGTGGGATAATTTTTCTCATGCGGTCTCAATTGTCTAGAAACATAAGCTATTACTCGTCCTCGTTGCATCAACACACAACCTAACTCCCTGCCGGACGCATCACTGTATACAACCATTCTTTCGGTCCCTTTCGGTACGGCTAATACTGGTGCTGTTGTGAGCCTCCTTTTCAACTCATTGAAAACTGCATCACATTCAACTGTCCAGTCATACCTCTCTCCTTTCCTCAAGAGCTTGGTCAAAGATCCTGCAATCTTAGAAAAGTCTTGGACGAACTTCCGATAATAACCTGTTAATCTCATAAAGCTCCTCACCTCTGAAATATTTTTTGGGATCGGCCAATCCTTCACTGTTGAGAACTTGCCAGGATCGACTAAGATTCCATCTTGAGAAACAATGTGTCCCAAGAATGAAATACTCTTCAGCCAAAATTTGCATTTGATGAACTTTCCATATAGTTTCTCCTTCCTTAGTGTCTCCAAAACTATCCTTAAATACTTAGTGTGATCCTCTTCGGTCCTTGAATACACCAATATGTCATCTATAAATACCACAACGAGTTTATCCAAATATGGAAGAAAAATTCGATTCATTAAATTCATAAAAATTACAGGTGCATTCGTCACTCTGAATGGCATCACTAAGAATTCAAAATGCCCATATCGAGTTGGGAACGCTATTTTAAAAATGTCTGACTCCTTCATTTTCACTTGGTGATATCCAGATTTAAGGTCGAACTTGGAAAATATCCTAGCACCATCAAGCTGATCGAACAAATCATCAATCCTCAATAGTGGGTATCGATTTTTGATAGTGACCCTATTTAATCCCCTGTAATCAATGCATAATCTTTTACCTCCATTTTTCTTCTCAGTCAAAAGTACTGATGCACCCCAAGAGAAAGTACTTGGTCTGATGAAACCTTTAGCTTTCCACTCGTCTAATTGTATCTTCACTTCTTTTTGCTCTGCTGGACCCATTCGATATGGTGCTAGAGAGATTGGTGTAGTGCCAGGAAGAAGCGCAATAGCGAACTCCACTACCCTGTCTAGTGGTAATCCTGAGAAATCCTCGAAGATGTCTATAAACTCCGACAACCACTATGATGTCAGCTGGTATGACATCCATTTGGACTATTACTCCCTCCGTAGGTCGAGCTCTAAATTCTGCATGTTCTTTGGTACTGCTGCCCTCTATGAACTCGAACTTCGGGTGATTCGGTATCTTGAAGACAACGCTTCTCCTCCGGCAATCAATAATTATATGAAAGGTACTTAACCAATCCATTTCCAGTATCACGTCAAATTCGTGAGTATCGATAATTAGGAAATTAGCATAAAATTCCCTTTTACAAATTACTACAGGACACATTCTACACATTTGAGTAGAATCAATACCCCCATTACCCATACTTATCTTCCATCTAATATTTAGATTCTCATAAGGTATGGCATGTCGTGTCACAAATGTAGAGGAAATAAAATAATGTGATGCTCCTGAGTCAAATAAAACTAATGCAGGTACATGATATACTAGAATCATACCTGCCACCACGTCATCTGACTTGTCTGCTTGCTCTGCAGTTAAGTTATATGCTTGCCCACGTTCCTTATCCACTATCTTATTCTTCTTAGTCTGCTCATAAACTTTGTTTTGAAATGGAAGTGGTCGCCTACTTTGATTGCCATTCTAATCCCTTTGTGGCTGTTGTTGTTGAGGTACTAAAAGGTGAGGTGTTGGCCCCATGTTTCTCCTTCGTGGACAATCTCCGATCCTGTGTTCACTTTGATCCACATGCTAGACATAAGTTGTTGGCATACCGACACTCCTTGACAGTGTGTCCCGGCTTCTGGCAATGTGTGCAAGTAACCCTCGATTGCGAAGAAGTAACTAGACGCTTCTCAGTATTCCTAGCTGAAGTTCCTCACAATATTTGACTGGCCGACCTCTTGGGTGCAGAAGACTGAATCCTTCTTTTCTTATTTATCACTTGCTCTATATCTCAAGCTACATCAATAACTTCAGTATAGGTCTCCATTCTGGAGGTAACTAAATACTTCTGTATATCTATTCTCAATCCCTGTTGGAAGCAATGAGCACAATCTGCCTCATCTGATACCATGTATCGTGCAAATCAACTCAGACGAACAAATTCTTATGCATACTCTTCATTCCGGCCTGCCTCAAGTTAATGAATTGGTGCTCCATTTCCCTCCTGGCTGCTCTAGGAAAGAACCTTGCAAGGAAACTCGTTGGTTGTGAAAGCATCCCACGAGATTGGTTGGGATAGTCTATTGTTCTCTGATTGCCACCAAGTCCTTACTATATTTGTCAATTGAATTTTGACGACACTTACTTTGTCAGCATCTGGAATCCCAGCAGCTCTTACTAAGTCTTCCATCTGCATGAGCCACTGTTCAGCTTCCAAGGCTCCTACTGTGCCCGAGAAGGTAGATGGATGAAGGCGTCTGAAATCAGATATCCCTCCAAGACGATGGTCCCTCGGTTTTGCCACACGATTTAAGGCCGCCATCACTCTTGCTCGAAAGATTTCGGCCTGTTGTTGTTGTGCGTCGACCATCTTACTAAGCAGTCCTAACATTTCATTGGCTTCAGTGGTGTTTAAGGTCGAGCTAGAATTTGCTCCATTCCTACTAGTTTGACAAGCCATCCTTCTGAGGAAACGAAATAATGTAAGTATTACTTAAATAAACATAATAAAAGCAAATAGATATATCTAGAAAAATCATATTTATGTGTGTGTATATATATATATATATATATATATATATATATATATATATATATATATATATATATATATATATATAGTCGTATTGAACCTTAAATAGTTTAGCAAAATTAAACTATTATATTTTTTTTGCTGACTGTAATGATATTCAAGTTTGTTCAAATCACTTGAACAGACTTAAAAAAGCCTGGACTCTGATACCACCTATAACGCCCCACTTTCCGTAGTGTAGAAAGCTGAAACGTTCGGCGTCGAATAACAACTAGACAAGTCTCAAAACAAAACATTATAGTTGCAACGCAATTTAATATGAATAATATACAAAAATAAATAATAAATGTTTTTAATCAAAATGATAACAAACTTTCTCTAAATAAAATCAACTAAATGTCACTACAAATAAATTATTTATGAATAAAGAACTGTCTCAGATAAAACTAAATGAAGTGTCATATGCACTAATTACAATTTCCTAAAATGAAAGTAATTAACTAAAAATTTCATCACTCCTGTAGATCTGCTTGTTCCTTAAAATATGTCATATCTTGTTATGTTCCTGGTGGATCTATTTCTTAATAAATGTCTACATCTGGTCATGCATAACCAGAATCGTTAGTAAAACGATCTAATATTAAATAATAAAACACAAAAAATAACAATAATTACTCCATGTCATGGACAGTCATGCAAATAAAAGATAGAAGGTTCTACGTGGATATCATTATTACTATTATTTCTAGTTGATATCTTTTAATTATGGTATTTAAAAATTCAGGAAAATATGAATATAGCTGCTATGAACGCATTCCTGTCTATCCCCAGAAAACGGAACAGTAATATTGATTAGAGCCTATCCCGATCCTCCCAAAATGGAAAACAGTGGCGCAGTTTTGATCGGAGTGTATACCAATCCTCCCAAAACGGAAAACAATGGCACAGTTACGTTTAGCCATCTAATTCATCTGAACTTTAATTTTTTCCAAATCTCAGTGTATGACGATTCCAGTGTAAGTTATTCAGTTTAGTTTAATGGATTGATGATCATCATTAAATTTTAATATTCTGCGACAACAATAGTAACAATAAAGAATAATATACAATGCAATAGTTAATGATCTATCACCAATCCATGTTAGAATAATTTTCGATGTCTTTTCAAATTTTATTTCCAATATTCATTTTTCTCTTTCTTTTGTTAGAGCATGAAACATTCAATTTAGAAGTAAGTTACTATGAAAATTAAAAATTTTAAAGCCACCCGTAATTATTTTCAAATGCAGAATTTGTTCAAATGCCTGTGAATGGCTGCAACGGCTGCCTGCATAGAGTTGCAAGCCTCCAAAGTTGCCTTGTCATTGCAACCAAACAGAAGAAGAAAAAGAAGAAGAAGCAGAAACAGAAGAAGAAGAAGAAGCAGAAGAAGAAGAAGAAGAAGAAGAAGTAGAAAAAGAAGAAGAAGAAGAAGAAGAAGAAGCAAAAGCAGAAAAAGAAGAAGCAGAATCAGAAAAAGAAGAAGCAGAAGCAGAAGAAGAAGAAGAAGAAGAAGAAGAAGCAGAAGCAGAAGCAGTAGAAGAAGAAAAAGCAAAAGCAGAAAAAGAAGAAGAAGCAGAAGCAGAAGAAGAAGAAAAAGAAGAAAAAGAAGCAGAAGCAGAAAAAGAAGAAGAAGCAGAAAAAGAAGAAGAAGAAACAGAAATAGGAAAAAGAAGAAGAAGAAGCAGAAGCAGAAGCAGAAAAAGACAATAACCCTTATACAGGAATTTCATGACAAATCATCATAGGCACCTTCAGGCAGATAATCTGACCCAGATCCAAATATTCAGTACAAAAACATTTTAAAATTTTTATTACCTTACTAAAAGCACATTTGAATGATCAAGAAAAGTCGATATTGGGAAAAAAAAAAAAAAAAAAAAAACAAAAGAAGTAAAATTTACTGGAGCAGAATTTTCCCAACATTAAAAAAAAATTTAAACCTTGCTTAATTATTCACAACTTCCCAATACCTGTGAACGGTTGCAATGGCTGCCTAATAAGAATATGACCTAGTTTGGGTATAAGGTTTCAGTCAGAGAGACCTGAGTCTTAGATAGCCGGAAAAGATTATTCCATTTCAAAAGGGGCTCCCTCAGCAAAGTTTCAAACGTTCGCCTCAAGAGTACATTGGTATGCGAAAATAGAATTTCTCCCAAACCAGGCATCATAGGCCTCCAAAGTTGCGGGTAATTCTAAATACGCACCACATACTATATAGTAAAGTGATTTCAACATAGGGGAAATGGTGCTCACTAGTAAAATATGTGCACATTTAGAATTTTCCCAAAGTTGTCTCTCCACCACCGTGATCACTAGAGGAATCAGAAAGAGAAGCGAGCAGAAGAAGAAATCAAACACCCAAAAAAAAAAAGAAAAAGGAAAAACTCTTCAATCCGACGAGAGCAGTGGTAGAGATCGACCAATATCATTGACGGCCACTGGCGTTGGCCTCGGCCGGATTGCCTCGCCGACCCTAACCCGAAACCTCGACCGACGAGGGCAACAACAGAGATCGATGGAGTCGAGATCATCGACGGCCACCGGCGCTGGTTTCTGCTGGATCGTTTCGCCGACCCTAACCCAAAACCTCGACCGACGAGGGCAGCAGCTTATTGCTACCTCACCAACATCAATGATAATGGGAATGACCAGGAGAAAAATAATTTTGGGCATAGCCTAAAATTTAGAGTCAAATTAGGCATGTAAGATATTTATCAACCGATAAGGCAATAATTCCGAGCCCAGATGATCTAAGTGGCTGTAGTAGCTCAGCTTGTTGCTACATCACTAGATCAAGGATTTGAGACACGACCGCCATTGCAAAAGCCAAAGGTTACTACTTTTAAGCAAAAATACTTGAAAACAGAATAAACAGAACTTAGCATCTCAATCTTCTTCTTCTCTCCCTCTTGGCATGAGATCAACTTCTAAAGATTTTGAATTTTGCTTAGCAAACATTAGCTTGCATTTGAAATTTGAACAACTGTATCATATTGGGTTTCTGTTTTGCTTTTGATAATCAAATCTCTAGCTATCTCAGAGTTACCATTAGTCTTATGTTTTGATTTTTGTTCTAGTACTTACTAGTTTTGAATAGGTCCCAGATTCATGCATACAAAAGCCCATTTCTTTTCGAAACCTCTATTAATCTAGGATTTACATTTCCTGGGATTGCTTTACTGGAGTCCAAATACTGGTATTCTTATTCTAAGGGCTTTCATGTTGCGAGGGATGAGATCTAGTTATGGGAGGTTTGACGTTCAAGACTGGCTTGTGCATTTGTTAAGAAAATTAGAGGCTTCCAATCTTTAGGATGGACATCTAAGTTGACGTACATCAATTTTTTTTATCCTATAGCTATAGATCCGAAAAGAGATTAATAGCTACAATCCCAATATGGCTCATCTGTCATAATATATTCAAAATTTGAGAAAACTAAGTTTTCCCTGGTTGCTACTGTTTGCACAGTAAAATAGAGAATAATGTCAAAATCATATAGTAAGCCAACTTGGAATTATTGAGTAACACAATGGTGGTAACGGTAAAGCATCTTTTAAGTATCGTATTTGCATTTCGTGTTATCTAGAAAAAGCACTATATTAAAAACTGAAACCACTAATAATACACCATAAATTTTATGAGAGTATTTACCCATAAATCTATATTCTGATTAATTCAAATATAAAGCATAGATATAATAGCATGTTTATGTGATTTAAAAGAATTCACCTTTGCCCGAATCTCTTCTTTCCTCCATTTTCTTTCCTTGCTTCCTTTCTTTCTTCTTCCCGTACATTCTAAAGTTCTCTGTGTTCCAGGAGAGAGGAAGGGGCCTTATTTTATTCTTATTTAAATTTTAGGAGGTTTGAAAGTTGAGATATAATTTTGTTAGTTGAAGATTTAAATAACAAATTCTTGAATAAGAGTAATCTATGAATTTGGTTTAATCTCAACCACTTCTAGATCCTCATCATATTGGATAGGGTTTCATAAGAAAAACAAACTTCCCTTCTTTTTTTTTTATTTATTTTTTCCAGCTTTTAATTTATTTTATTTTATTTTTTTTAGAAGTGAAATAAATACAATAAAAGAAAAGTGGTTGTTACAGTTAGATTGCTAATTTGTGATTGCTTTCTTATTTATTTGCTACAATTCCTCTTTGGTTATTAAAATTTATTACTTATTTTTTTTATTCTATTGAATTCCTAGTCGAATTTAACAAACAATTACGAACAAGATGAATTAAACATGCAAAATGAGAATAATCGAAATAAACTAATAACTCATATAAGTCACCTGAATGAGCAATGAAAATATAAAATGATCCTATTAATTTTTGTTAATATTTTTATTATAATCTCAGCCTCTAGAATGCACTCATACCTAATTTTTAGATTTTTATTTAAGATTTGGCCTTACATAAAGTAAACACTAAATTAACCATTTTGGTTAGTACAACATTATTTATTCACTTAATGGAGAGACAAATAAACTCTAAATCTATGAATTAAATATAAATGATAATATAAGTGAAGAATTATAATAATATTAATGGAGTGACAAATATAGAATGTTTTATATAATATTTTTTTTAGATTTTTTAAATTTATTTTCTAATTCATAAGAATTATTATTTATAATTTTATACTTAGTTTATTAAATAAATAAAACAATACATAACTTAGGTCATGCACTATGCTATACTAATCTAATGGAGGTAAAACATTATGTTATAATTATCACTATTTTAAACATTGGTTTAGATCCTTTTCATCTGTTCTGAGTCTCAGATTTGATTTTATAGTGTTGCATTTAAGCTACTGTATATCGTTCTACCCTTAATTTTATTTTGGAAATTTTGTATTATTTTACTGTATACTAAGTCCCGTGAGCACTAAATATTATAATAACAAAATAGGTCCAAAAAGAAAACAAAAATACCGGCATCTTCCATGTGTCTATGCTGAAAAGGCAATGACGGAATCACATTTCTACCATTTAATTATCCTCATGATGAGTAGTAATAAACATGAGGAAATTAGATCCAAATTTGAAAACTCTAACAAGAGCCTTCTCATATCACTGCAACTTACTCATCTTGATGATCTCCTACTTTCCTTGACCTTGACTAGAGTAAACCAAGATTTTTTATATCAAACCCATTGCGATCAAGAATATGCATCAAAATAAAAAACTAAGACCTGATGGTCTTACTGGATTTTTTTTAACCAAAAGAACTACAAATTATTGGCCTAGATATTACCACATTCATCCAACACGTCTACTATCTCCCAAAATAAAATCAGTCATATTCTTCGTATTTTAATACCAAAAAAAAAAAAAAGAATAATTATGAATCTCCTTTTTTTTTTTTTTAAAGTAATTGGTTTATGTAATATTTTGTATAAGATAGTGACAAAGTTTTTTGACCCCCAATTTAGAAAATTGAGGCATCTTCATTTTTGGTCGTCCTATCATAGATAACTTTTTAGTATTACCTCTTTGCTCATACACTCAATATGACAGGAAAAGTATATGAAAGTGTTTTCTGTCCTGAAATAGTGATGAGTATCGACATTTGTACATTGTAACTCTCAATCTATTTTTTTTTTTTTTTTTGGTTCATAAGTAAATGCTACTTGAATATTTTAGTTTGTTTTGCAGAAAATTATGTTGTATTAGTAATAGAAGGAGAAAAGAGCTCAAGTGCAAGTAAAACTGGTATAAAAAATAAAGGAATAAGGATGATTTATAAAGACAAAGTAATGAAAAGCTTAGTTGAAGATTTATTTCATATTAGAAGGAGCACTAGAAGAATAGTAAAGTAAGCCAGAAAACACAATACCATAAGAGCAGCTATGATTGCTACCTATTGGTCAAATATAGTCGAATAATAGTCAAATTTTGGAAGCTAATTCAGAATCATATTAGGAGTCTTGTTGGCAATGGATCAGTACTACCATCCGGCAGTTAATGCTGTTATCTGGTAGTGATTATATAGAATCTGAAACTACAATTTTCTTAAGGAACTAAGATTAGATTATGATTGTTTTGAAGTAATTGGATCAGATAAAATTCATCCTTGTATCTATAATTACTCATAGATATAATTTTGTAAGGTATACTTCGATTTTAATTTTAATTGAATTGGACCTAGGTTTTGGAGTTCTTCTTCTTCCTTGTATTGTTGGCTATTGCTAAATTCTAGGTTCTTATTATTAAAGTTTTATTCTTTTTATTTTTTATTTTATGTTCTACGTCTAGTTTTGGTATCTAATTATTTGTTATTAGCTTCGTCATACATAACTGATTTTTCTAGATTTTTAGGATTTAGATGAAGTTAGAATTTATGGATTGATTTATGTAAACTAATGTCTCTTCTTCGATCATAAATTAATAAAATTAATTGATTAGATTGGATTTGACTAATTATATTTAGAATCTATAAGACATGATAGTGTATTCTTAATAATCGAGAAATTTGATGACTTTGATATTATCATGCTTGTTAGTTAGCTTTGGAATTAATTATAAAATTAATCTAAAAAAATAATCCTTCGATATGCTTTAGTTTATTTAAGTAAAGTTACAATCATATTTTATGCTTTGATTGAATACATTGATATTTTATACTTTAGAATAGAGACTGATTCTAAATTAATTGACCATACATAGTTAGATTTACGAGAGAAACTTAACTTGATCATGCATAGTCAAGTTAAATTTCTAATGTGGTTTTGTTGGATGAATTTGATTATATTATTTGACCATACATAGTTATATCTACCAGAGAAATTTACTGATTATAGTTATGATATATTCCTAATGGATTAAAAAACTCTAGATTTTTCTTTCTCAATAGTTAATTAAAATCATCCAACAAAACCACATGAGAGAAATTTACTCTTTTTCATGAAAAAGATTCATTTCCCTCGTCTTCGCATGGAACAATTCCACAATCATCTCTATCAACATCAATAGTAATTATTAGGGCCTTTTAAAACCATCTCATAACCTTCACTCAGAATGCATGGATACAGAAATGCTCTCCATCTTGATAAATAGTAAACTGTCAGTATTTAGATACATTAAGATGAAACCTCACCCTAGTGCTTTACCTTTCTTGCACCTTATATTTGCTAATGACTTGTTCATATTTGTTGAAGCTTCATCTCATATGATATTGATTATTAAAATTATTTTTAATATATGTATTCTCAGCAAGGGCGGACTCAGGAATTTGAATGAGGGGGGAGAGGGGAGGGGGCAAGCTACATGTGACTTTTTTAGAAATAAAATAACAAAAATCTCAATTTTGATAGCTGTCCAATTATTTTGCAGATGAATTCTAAAAATTTAACTTGTAAATATCAACTAAATATTAATCGTCAATTAAAATTTTTAAAAACAAAAAATCCTTACAGCGGTCTCTAATTTCTTATTTTATTGTAAATTTCTAATGAAAATAATCGAAAAGAAATTTAAATATACGACCTCTACAACTATAATTAAGCAAAAAATATTAAATATCATATCCCAAATTGCAAGATTTGGCAAGAAATCAATAAAAAGTAAGCAACCAATATACTAAACAGAATATGATTAGGGTTTTATCTGAAGTATCTTTTCAAAAACAAAAATTGGAAAAAAAAAATATACGAAAGAAGGACTCCAATTAAATAAGAGACCAAATCCTAAACTTGTTGAAGATCAAACTCTAAACTTGTCAAAAATCAAATCTTGGATTCGTTAGAAATCAAATACGAAGATTAAACTTAGACTTGAGAGAGAAGGCCGATAGAGAGAGGGAAAGGAGGGTGGTGGGCTCATTGATTTAATTTTTTAGAGGTGTGACTAAATTATTTTGGGAGAGATTTTAGTTTTGTTTGGATTTATTTTAAAAGGATAGAAATGCTAATTGAAAAGGTAAGGGGATGCAAATTTGTGAAACATGGAAATGGTTATAGTTTTTTTTTATGGTTTGGTGGGGGTTGGGGGGGGGGGGGGGGGGTGGGGATTTAGGGGCAAATTTGTAAAACTATGTAAAATTGTATGCTTTTTCTTTTGGGGAAATTCTAAATGCATATCACTTTCCTATTAGTGAGCCCCAATTTCTTAGTGAGCACCATATAACTTATAAACTATGCGGCTTAGTGAGCACCATCCATTTTTCAAATTTGCTCTTATCTTCTCTAATTATTTTTTTTTAGTGAGCACCACTCCCTATTTTTTTTCTTTCCCTTTTTTTCGATTCCACTCTTCCTAAATCCACTCGAAACCGCTCCCAAATCACCCAGGTCTCGCCGATAGGTTCCCAATCGACGCGAAATCACCGTCGCTAGACTTCGTCAGGCATCGTCATCGCTGATTGCACCTAATTGGATTAAATAGGGATGGTGCTCATTAAGAAGGGGCCAAGTCCTTTTTGATTAAATGAAAAAAAAAAATGCACACTTAAAATTTTTTGTGGAACTTATCCCATGATACCCACTAAGAGAAAAGTAGTGCCCATTTACAATTTCCCTTTCTTTTGTCTGGGGGGCAAACCCCTAGGACACCGTGGTCCTCCCCTGAGTCTCTTTGGGCTGGTCAGAAGTAGAAATATAGTAAATCAAGCATCTTCTTTAATGCACGAAAAAAAAATTAGGTAGGGTAAAATTTGCATCTCTTTGGCTAAAGATATATGTAAGAAGTATTTTCTTTTAAAAAGATCATACTCTACTTTCTCACGAATACGAATTATATTTAGTTTAATTGAAATGGATGATTTCTAAAATTAAGTCAACAAAATGGCCACATACTGATGATTCTGTTACGAGAATTTGTAATGTAGTCATCTTCTTTTGATCTCTGATTCAGTTGCTGATCAGATATCAAATGTTGTCTACACTTATATATCTTAGATACATATATATAGCAACAAACAAAATTGAATACAAACAAAAATTTAAAACAGAAAAAAATTAATTTACTGACACGATATCGCTTTTGCAGCTCCATAAAATCCCCCACAAGTCCACACTCGATCAAAGCTCCCAGAAAATCAATGGAGAGCAAAAGAGTGTGCATTGTGGGTGCGGGCGTCAGCGGCCTGGCCGCGTGCAAGCACGTGCTCTCCAAGGGCCTCGTCCCCACCGTCTTCGAGGCCGGGCCCAGCATCGGCGGGGTTTGGGCCCGAACTTTGTCGACCACCCGCCTCCAGTCGCCGCGCACGACCTACCAGTTCTCCGACTTTCCGTGGCCGCCGGAGGTGACGGAGGAGCACCCGGACCACAGGCGAGTGAGGGAGTACCTGAACTCGTACGCCCGCCACTTCGACCTTATTCGGTACGTGCGGTTCTCGACGAAGGTGGTCAGCGTCGAGTACGTTGGTGGAGCGTCGGAGGAGGAGATGATGGGGTGGGACTTGTGGTCGGGGAATGGTGAGGCCTTCGGGGTTGGTGGTGGTGGGAGGGGAGTTTGGCATGTCACCGTGCGGCATGGGGAGCAAGGGGTGATTGATGTAAGTTTCCAGTTTGTTTTTAACCTTCAAGTGAAAATGATTTTACTGAACTTTAAACACTACATTGATTACATTTCATGTCTGGAGCTACCTCAAGGTACCGAGTTCTACTCACTCTGAATATTATTATGAAAACTATGCGTGTGTAAGTTTAACTAGAAAAAAGAAAAACTAGCTAGACCAGCATAACTCCATATGGAAAGAAAATTAAAATCATGGGAGAGAATTAGCAAGAAACTTAGATTTATACATATATCCTTGAATAGTTGAAATGATAAGTAGGAAAATGATAAATATGTTTTTTATTTTGTTGTATTCGAGCTGACTCTAATAATATTTTATATGACTATTAGAAATTTTCATTTAAGTGACTTCTTCAACCTAGGGGTGGCTAACGAGTCCGTCGGGCTCGGCTGAGGCTGCGCAGGGGTGAGCCAACCGGGGCTTGGCCCGATGGCCCAGAGCGGAACCGAGTACAGCCTGTTGGTCCACTCCAGGCAGGCCTAGCCATTCCCTGGCTGTGTCCGCTTGCTTGTAAACTAATTTAAAAAAAAAGAAAATTCTAATAATTCATTAAAAATTTTATAAATTCTTATTTTTTAAAAACAAATAAACAAACTTTATAATCTAAATTAAAAAAAAAAATTAGATAAAATTGATAAAATATAGCTCTATAAATATAAATTTTAATAATGATCTGATCTATTCTATGTGGATAAATATTATTACACTATAGAACTGTACAAGCAGTACGATATGATTCTATAAAAACTCATTGGAATATACTACAAAGTCTTAGAAAAGAGGGGACTCTAACCATCGATCACAATTTATTCTTTGTATTTATTTCTATATACTTATAAGTGAGATACAAAAAAAATGAAATAAGAGCAAATTATTATAATTTTTAGCATCTTCATTCATCATCTGAGGGGCTGTCCATGTGATATTTGATCCTGATTTCTATAGTCTACATCCCACTGGTTTTCTAGACAGACACATGTTTTCAGCATATTTGCCGTAATTGAGCTTTACCCACTTTATCAGCATTTGATCATCTACACTGAAAACATATTTTGATGTTAATATTGATATTTACGAAGTTAGTATATCATGTGCCATAATAAGTTTTTTCTATGATCTCTACCATGACAAAATATTAAATCCTGATATCTTCTTTCGCATTTGAAGGAGCTTCAGCATGGTCGATATAATAAGTGAAGTTTGGTGAATTGTGAGAGAGATTTTCGTTATTTTGCTACTGGTAATAAATCTAATAAATTTATTTTTCAGACTCATACCCATAGATGAAGTGGTATGAATGATGAGATTTGTTGTTTATTTCCGGATAGTTCTTCATATTGAGAGTATATAATATCTACATGTAATTTTATATCAAAAATTAAATCACTAACATCATCTTAATTCATATTTGAATTAAAAACTTGAATTAAAAACTTCAATGCCTGCCAATTTAGCAAGAGGATCCCCAAAGCCACTCCAAAATACAATGGATAAGGAAAGTTTTAAAAATACTTTTTAAATTTAGCTTTCATTGGAAAAACAATATCTTCAAGTGGATTATTTTTACTTTCTGATAATGATGACCTAATTTTGGTTAATAAAGTGCTAAATGAGTTGTTATATAATATATTATGAAAGTATACCTGTTGCACTTTCATATACTTCTAAAAACAACAAATATATGGTATAATTTCCCATATTAATCTTTCTAGTAATAGTGTACGTTGATAACTTCATTTTCAGTACATAAGTTTATTTCTTCTTGGAAGACAATCACTCAATCTATAAAATGTTGAATTTAATGAGTTTTTATATATTGAGGTAGCCTTAGATTTTAAGTTCGTACCTAAGCAACTGATTTACAAGTGTACATTATTGGCCGCTATTTCTCATTAAAGATATAGTAATTCTTAATTTTATGAGAAAATATTAATTGTTTTTGTTTATCTTGTACGCATAAGTTAACAATATGATGCACACAATGAATATGAAACTATTTTCTATTAAAATTTAGTCTCAAACAAGTTTTCATATATTCAATTGTTGTATTATTCTCACTAGCATAGCCAAATCAAATAGAAAAAAGATAATACTGTCAATTGCAAAGTATTAGCGACTACTATTATTGACTGGCCAAAATTTGAACCATTATGAGAAAATTAAACTTTCTAAGATATATAGTTTATTTTCAGATATCTGACTAACTACTATTGAAGTGTGTGTGTTATTTGATAAATATCAATTTAAGTACTATTATTAAAATAATTAATCAATCATGTAATAGTAAATCTCAAATTATCATACAAATTAATATAGGATTTTTAACGTGGAAAACCCAAACAAAAAAAAATTAAGGAAGAACTGCATTATGATTTAAAGTCAATTACAACGATTTGACTATAACCACTAAAGCGTTACGACTGACCAATAATTTAAGATCTAATTCATTTACTAAATATTCACAGACAGAGTTCTACACTCAAACCTAGTGACTTGTCACTTAAGATATGTATCTACAAATATTGAATTGTAAAATAACTATACCATATTCATAAATCAAGTACTTGTCTGTTGATTGGAAATATTGATGGATGTTAATCTTAACAATCCACGAACCAAAACCCTTCTTCTTTAATAAAAATATGTGTTTATTTTTCTTGAGGAGCACTTGTTTCCCTCTTTCCCTTCTTTTTTCCCCATGCCTTCTTCATTGAAGATGACGATATATAAATAGGATTATACCCTCCAAATAAATGCTCAAACTCTCTTTTAATTATATCTATCGAAGTTAAATAAGAGATCCATAAAAAATCACATTCCAACTTAAATCTCACAAGAAAATTGCCCGAGAACACCTTAGAATACGTATGTTGTGTTTTGCTATCCAAAGCCCTTTTAATAGCCCTTATGTTGTCCAAAACCCCTTCGATAGCCCCTTCAACTACTCTATCTTATAGTATCTCAGTGTGGGTTATTGAAGGTGTTGTTGACAACCCTTTGATAGACTAATGGTACTTTAGTAAATAGCTGTAATTTTTTATCCCAAAATACGATTTAGGTGAACCAAATATCGTTGGAAAGAGAATTCAAAACTCTATAACACTTTCCTATACAAGATTTTCTAGTTCTACCTACATCACCTTTAAAACTTGACTTGAATTGATATTTTTGCATCTTTATTAATTTTTGCTGCTGCTTCTTTCCAATTTTAAGTGATCATAACTTTCAAGTCTGAATTTTGTTTTAACTGATCATGGTGTCATTACGAAAATCGTTCAGATCTCTACACTTTATGGTGACACATTCCTAATGTTCATGTTGTTTGGTCTAATCAGTGTCTTTATCAATATTAAGTTTGGTTTGCATTCAAGTACTTGGACTAGATATTTATGAGTTTTGGCATAATTTTCAACATATATAGTATTAAAATTAACAATCTCTTTCTTGGTAATTTCATATCAAAACTCTCTATTTAGTATATGACTCTTGATATCCTGCATACCAAAAACAATAAAACAAAATCAAGTACACATAACAAATAAAAATATGTACACATGCACATACATATAGTACAAGCACATCAAGAAATCAATATCGTTCCCCTGTATATATACTCCCCTTAAAACTCAATATATCTCATTATATTCTAATCTCCCCTTTTGTCGAAAACTGGAAGAAAACTTATTTATTAGAGGCGTACTTTTGAATGTAACAAAAAGATCTTGGCAATGTCAAAACTGTCTTCTTAATCGAGATGATATGAAAGTTCTTCCTTTTGGGCACCATAATGAAGATCTTAATGAAAATGAGAAAAATGATGGGATCTTGTTAACTTAAAAAATTATCTCTGTTAATTGCTCTTCTTTTCGATTAGTTCATCCCGCCTTTGATCTTCAAGATGGATTAAGATATTTTCCCTTTTGATCTTCTCCAAGGAGAAAAATCCTCTCAACGTAGGAGTTGATTGGGTATTTATAGTTTTCCATTAGGTTTATAAACTCTCAACTACTCACATTTCTTAAATTTGGTAGAAATAGGAATAACATAGTTCAAAACAAAATCCAAATCTGCACAGGCTTCGTGTCAGAAATCTATTCTGTTAGCTAACTCATTGATGAGGTCACCAGTAATCATAGTGTATGAAGCTCTCGATGTATGTGCAAAAAGCTTACTCATTGAAACATGTTGTTCTGCTCTTCTGAAATTCAAAAAATGGTCATATTTTTAACTCCGAGCTCTACTTGAGGTGATTTTTAAACTATTAAAAAAAATTAGGATATCTACAACATTTTTTTTTTCATATGAACTTTTCATATTCAAGTTCACTTATATCAAATATAGTCTTGAAGTGTTGCTTCTACATAACCTCCAACAAACTCGATTTTGCTCCTCTTGCTCTCCGTTTTGACTCGTTTTTTTTACCATAAAGCTTTTACACACACAGTGAAAATGAGCTAAGAGCTTACTTAAGTTACTTGAACTGCAGCCACTTCTGCTTCTTGAACAATTTTTTTTCAAATTGTTTTTTGTATTATGCTCTCAACCCTCTAGGGTTTACTTATACCCAATTTTTATTGGGTTTTAGTATAAATTTAATTCTAGATTAAGTAAGGAGTTGAGATCATGATTTGAGAAAATTTAATAGAAAATAATGTGTATTATTTTTCATTGCTAGCTCCAGAAGGCGGTTCAAGTACAGTAATTCCTAAACACACTACTATTTTACTACATAAAATTTAATGAATGTAAAAAACATAAATATGAAGTGTATGTCCCTTTGTATAAACTTCAAAGATTAAGTTCATTTAATGAATTCTTAGATACTATATCCTGTGAAAGCAAATTAAAAATACATTTTATTATGAGACATGAAATTCCATATGATAGTAGAAGATTCGTACGTTTATAAGGAGATTTTTTTTTTTTTTTAAACAAGAATTCTTATTACATATCTAAACAAAAATACTTAGCTTGTCTTGTGATGTAATATCAAAACTTTACTGAGCGCTATTTGCATTGTTAATATTAATAGGAAAATATAGTGGTATTTAAATAAATAATCAAAGCAAAATAAAACGTTGGTTATAGATTTTCCGAATTTAGATTTAAATAACCGTTTCATTCGCTGTCAAAATATATTCATATGATACTAGAAGATTCGTATGTTTATAAGGAGTTTCTTTTTCAAAAGAATTCTTATTACATATCTAAACAAAAATTCATAGCTTGTCTTGTGATATAATGTCAAAATTTTGCTGAGCGCTATTTGCATTGTCAATATTAATAGAAAAATACATTAGTAAATAAAAAATACATAATCAGAGCAAAATAGAAAGATGGCTATAAATTTTCGGAAATTAGATTGAAAATAACGTATCATACACTGGTCAAAATATATAAGTTCAACTTGGATATAGAAGTTGCTTAAACTGAGAATATTATGATTTATCTGATAAAAATTTAAGTCGAATAGTTAACAATCTCCGCATACGGCCGACCTCTATTCCTTGGGGTTCTTCCTTCCTCCTCACTCCTCTCGGAATCAGAGGCCTCTCTTGAGTTCCTATTAAAACCTAGAAAGGTCATTGCCTTGTGCTTCATTGAGTCCATCTCAACGGGGAATTTTATTTGCACACGGCAGTTTACTCTTGACGCACGGTTTTAAAACTTATAAATAATTATAAGTTTGGCATCATTTTTTTGACTAAGTTACGTTTATAAATTCCAAATTAAATTTTTTTAAAATTTGGAACTACAACTCATCGTGTTCCTCCTCTATTTTCTCTCTAAAACTTTAAATGATTTTTTTTATATTTAATAAAAACACATCTCCTACAAAATTATCGATTTGACTTCTTGACCCCTTAATTTTTTTACATTAACGTTTCTGAAAAGATTAGAAGAATTTTAAATTCTTTGATTTCACCGTGCCAAGTGAAATTTAAGTTTGAAATTTGAGTTTGAGTTTTCTTATGCAAATGAAAAATTCCAACATGCAATTGGTGTTAGAGAATAAATTTAAGGTACGATTTAATTTTTTTTAAGGTTTTATGCATATTATTTTGAAATTTATCGTTAATTAGTTTTTTTGGGGAGACTTCGCTTGCTGGTCGGGTATTAATACCCGACCAGAATGTTTCTTGGTCGGGTATTAATACCCGACCAAAATATTTTTTTTGCTAAATAGAATCGGATGGGTGAGGAGTTAGAGAAAAAGAGGAAGGGTATTTTTGGAAAAAAATTTGGACGCAGAAAGTAAAATGATATTATTTCAAAATATGAGTTTGGTGTAAAGAAAAACTAGGGAGCCAAAAGTAAAATGCAGAGATCAAATTTGATTTAGGAATATATTTAGATTTGATTTGATTTGATTTGATTAGGATTTGGATTGTACTAGATATTTAATTTGTTTAGGAGTTTGGATTTTATTAGGATTCTGTTTGTTAGGGTTTCCCTATATATAGGGTTGTATGGAGTATTAGAAAAAGATGAATAATATTTTGAGAAAAAATTCTTGAGAAAATTCTGGCGTGGATTTCGCTGAATTAAATCTTTCCTCGTGGATTCGTGGAGAGTGGGCGTGGGCCTGGGTGGATTCCCAAATCCCAAAAGTTTTTCCCAATCCATCTTTTCTTCCCCAATTCCCCTAGAAAACCCTAATTTTCAAAACCCTAACCCTAATTCCGCTTCCGTCCTGCGTCAAATTGGTATCAGAGCCTAAAATTATTTTCTCCTCCTCCACCTGATCCTCCTCCACCTGACCTAGCCACCCTCATCCTCACATCCTCACCCTCCATCAACCAGAAAAAAAAAAAAAAAAAAAAAAAAAAAAAACTCACCGATCAGAAAGAGAAGAAAAGAGAGAAAAAAATCTTTCTTCGTGGATTCGTGGAGAGTGGGTGTGGGCCTGGGTGGATTCCCAAATTCCAAAAGTTTTTTCCAATCCTTCTTTTCTTCCCCAATTCCTCTAGAAAAATCCTAGTTTTCAAAATCCTAACCCTAATCCCGCTTCCATCCTGCGTCAAATTAATGTCCCCATCTCAACTTCAGTTGGCTATATTCTCCGCAATGGCCTCCCCCAATGGAGGTAGTTTCGGTTTTGGCAATCCTGAATTCTATGGATGATGATCTCTGAGCCCCACTCCCCTTCGATTTCAACCCGTTCTTTTCTATTTCTTTTTTTTTCTTTTTTTTCCTCTGGTTCTTTCTCAATGGCGACTTCCTTTAGACTGACTAGTAAGATCTCAAATCTTGCTTAATTTTTTTTTCCTGTTCTTCTCTTTCGTTTATCTCTCTATTTTGCCTGGTAGCCTGAAATCGCCTCCTTCTTGTCTCTAGTGTGCCGAGTCTAAGGAGTTGTCACTGAAGTAAAGTTGATGTGCTCTGCAAATTGGATATTATTCGAGCAAGAATGTGTATAATACCGTTGACTGAGTTTTGACCAAGTTATTCATGTATAATAATAGAATAATATGTAATATTCATGTTTTAATCACGAATTTTTACCATCCTAAAAAAATAAGCTCTCATATTTCTCCATGGCAAGAATCAAATGTGGGACAATTAGATTTAACCTATTAAGGAATGATCACAAAACATTTAGTTTGCTTGTTCTATTCATGTTTTTCATTTATCATTATTATATAGCTCTACATACTTAACCTATAACTCATCCCGAATTACTGGATATATATTTCTTGGTTTCTGAATTTTCAGCCTGACCGAATTATTGTGGAACCCTATGCTGGAATCCAAACCTCTGAAGAACTGTAGGACTTACTTATGGATACAATTAATAACTTAAGTTTCTATTTTGTATATCAAGATGAAAAATACTCCATCACGGACGTGCAATATTCATTAAAAAAAAAAAAAAATTAGACATCTCATCCTCGAATTGTCAATTTGCTACCCACAATTTACGCTTGGACTGGATGATATATAGGAGGTGACATGGAGTTAGTGTTGTCAACTGAATCTTATTACTTTAGTTAAAGAACTCAAACAACTTTTACAATGTCAGCCTCTGATAAAATTTTCTGAAATGGATTGAATTGAGTAAATGAAACCTCCTTATTGCACATATTCTATGAAAATGACAGATATAAGGACCAATGGTAATACAAATATATATATGACATATCCAAGGCGACTTAATTTGTTGTATATTATCCAAATAGCGTAATATAAATTTGATTATGATTTGAAGTTGACATTCTATTCTGATAATTAAGATCTTGATTTTGTAAATCAGCATTCATTTTACCTCCCATATAATTTTTTTTTTAGATTTTAAATTTAAAATATCTCAAGATCATGACAATTCATTTTATCATTATCGTTCAAACATAACCTATAATTGATATCACTTTTGTATGATTAGCTACATTTGCTCAAGAAGAAATTAAGTCATGCACCCGTCCTTAACCACCTTATATATATTATTAGCAGGTGCACGAAACAGATTTCTTAATCATATGCATCGGAAGATTCAGTGGCCTACCTAACATCCCAACATTTCCAGTCGACAAGGGTCCCGAAGCCTTCAATGGGAAGGTGATTCACTCCCAGGACTACTCCGACATGGGCAGCAACAAAGCACTTGAGCTCATAAAAGGTAAGAGAGTTACAGTGGTCGGATACCAGAAGTCAGCTATAGATATTGCAGCTGAATGCGCTAATGCAAACGGTAAGCATTCAAAGTTTGTCCATACTACTTATATACCTAGTCAACATGCATATAGATCAGCTCTACATATAACAGTTTTAAAATTTTCTTATATGATCAGGTGCTGACTACCCCTGCACAATGATATGTCGAACCAAACGTTGGATAATACCAGACTTCTTCGTATGGGGGGTTCCTATGGCTTTCTTCTATTTCAATCGTTTCTCTCAGCTACTAATTCACAAACCTGGAGAAGGAATTCTTCTCAGCCTGTTAGCTACATTGCTGTCACCACTGGTAATTTATTGCTAAAAGAGAGCAAGCTAATAGTACCATTATTCCATAGTTAGTTAATACTACGTACTTCTTTAGTGCAAAAGCTGCTATTTCTAACCATTTCATTGCCCTCTTCTTGCTAATTACTGTATGTCCTTGATTTGTTGCTTAAGAAGGCATGGGTATTCTCTAAATTTGCCGAGAGTTACTACAAGTGGGCAGTCCCTATGAAGAAGTATGGAATGATACCAGATCATAGCTTCTTCCATGCGTTGTCTTCTTGCTTGTTTGCGCTATTGCCAGATAAATTCTACGATAGAGTGGAAGAAGGAAGCATTGTTCTGAAGAAATCTCAGAACTTTAGCTTTTGTAAGAATGGCTTGATCATCGATGGAGAAACTTCACCAATAGAGACAGATCTAGTTATTCTTGCCACGGGCTACAGGGGCGATAAGAAACTGAAAGATATTTTCACTTCGCATTTGTTTCAGAAGATCGTAGCGGGCTCAGAAGCAACAACTGTTCCACTCTACAGGTCATCCCTTTTAATTTGCATTGCATTGCATTGCATATAGGCCACTCCCTTAAGTTATCATCTAGTTCGAAATTAATTTGTAGTCAAGTTGTACAAATTAATCTACGTACATGCATGATGAGCAATATTGACTGACAATTTGTTATTTCATGCATGGTGGCTGGATAGGGAATGCATCCATCCTAGAATTCCACAACTTGCAATCATCGGTTACTCTGAGAGTATTTCGAATCTCTACACCTCGGAGATGAGGTCAAAGTGGCTGGCACATTTTCTAGATGGAGGTTTCCGAATGCCAAGCATAAGGAGCATGGAGAAGAGTATAAAAGAGTGGGAGAAGTACGTGAAGAGATACTCTCGCGAAAAGTTTCGAAGGTCATGCATAGGCGCTCTTCACATTTGGTACAATGATCAGTTGTGCCGAGATATGGGGTGCAATCCCAAAAGAAAGAAGGGGTTTCTGGCCGAGTGGTTCCGTCCGTACGGACCTGAAGACTATGCCGATGTTTAAGCAAATTGTTCATGGAATTTCTTACCGTACGTATGTTCTTGTTTTGCCTTGCTGATGCGTTTTGGGAGTGTACTAGAACAAATAATTATGTTGCCCTTTCACAATGAGTGTGCATGAGCTTATGTTTCAATATGAAATGTAATAAAATAAAAGGGATGTGGCTGCTTTTAGGCCGAAAACTTTGGATGTATGTTTTTTTTTTTTTGACAATAAACCGGTGGATAACTCCCTCCACATTCCATTACAGAGAAGATAATAGAATAATCAAAGTTTTGGTCACCCTAAAAGGTGGCCTCAATAGGTCTACATACTAGAGTCTCTACGTAAAACTACAAATAAAACAAAAACATCAAAAAGATAAACTGCAAAACAAAAGCATGACGCTCCTGTAAGATGTATGTTATGATATTATCTTTGATAAGTACATCTATTAATTGTTGGTAGTGAAAATTTCTAATTAAAAGAGTTTTCCACAACAGAACGCGGAGCTAACTCTGTAGCTCCGCGTTTGGCTATTCTTAACCCCGTGTTGAACAAAATGTGAAACTAATCGATAGCTCTGCATTTTGACGCAAATTAGCTCTGCATGAGCAGAAAACTAGAATCATAAATTGATTATGATTGAGATTTAGACTTATCCAAATACCCAAATTGAGTCCAATCATGACTCCAAGGCATAAGATTTAAATCAAAACTAAGATATTTGATTGAAATCTTTGATGGACACAAATTCTATTTAAATAGAAACTCTCATATTGACCTAAGGCTATAAATAGCCCCTTGAGGATGCCTTTGAGGGTTTTTTTTGGGGGAGAACATAAAAGAATTTCAAGTTACGCGTGAGAGGCTTGAACGAATCAAAACCAGAGAAGATCAAGAAGAGTCGGCCGTCATCTTCAAGAAAGAAGATTATCGTCGTCAAATCGTCAAAAAGAGCTACTTGATAGATCCCATCGCTATGAGAACCCACACTATTTTGTAAAAGAGAGCGATAATTATAAATCCTCTCGTTTGTTCTTTTCTTATTCACTTTCGTTATAATCTAACTTGTATTCAATGGAAGGAGGCAAAATTTTTGTTACGAACAAACTGGCGATCACAGTGGGAGAAGTCTCTTTCACCAAAGAAAAAATCGTGGAGCAATTTGACGTCGAGAGGATCAGATCCGACGTAAACATGCTAGTCGTAGAGATCGACCAATAAAAGTACGAGGAGTATCTCTCCTCTGAGTCAGGTAACCTGACCGAAATGTGACGCTATCATCGCGTGCGCTCCAATACCCGAGAATCTGAATCCACTGTTAATCGGGGACCCTTGGAGACCACGGCCATAGAGCCGTCATTTGAGTCGGAAATTCTAACCGAGGATGGCCTCTCTATTACCGAAGAAGGCTCGGGAACTGGTTTGACTAGAACACAAGTCCGGAACAGAAATCGTAGAGCCAGGCGAAAGGCCCTCAAAGCCCGCGTTAAACGCGAGGGTAATCTGGCAGCAGAACGCGAGGCTACAGTCCCTCGTAAACTGGCTTGCGTCAATCGCAAGACCAGTCAATATCGCGTTAAATGTGAAACTGCAACTTGCGTTAATCGCATGCATCAATCGCAAGACCAGTCAATATCGCGTTAAATGTGAAACTGCAACTTGCGTTAATCGCAAGGACAGGCTAGCGTTGATTCTCCACACAAGACTATTTTATCTCTACTTAAAACCAGAGACACTTGCGTAAATCGCGAGGATAAACTTCTCATAAAGCCAGCGTGTGAAGATTCTCCACACGAGGCTAAAACTGAGCTTAGCGAAAAATGCGAAGCCAGTAAGACTTGTGTTAATTGCAAGATTTCTGACACTCGCGTAAATCGCAATGATAAACTTTTCATAAAGCCAGCGTGTGAAGATTATCCACGTGGGGCTAAAACTGAGCTTAGCGATAAACGCTAAGCCACTAAGACTTGCGTTAATTGCAAGATTTCTGACACTCACGTAAATTGCGAGGATAAACTCTCATAAAGCCAGCGTGTGAAGATTCTCCACGCGAGACTAAAACCGAGCCTAGCGTAAATTGCGAAACCGGTGAAACTTGCGTTAATCGCGAGGATGAATGGCAGACTTGCGTTAATCGCAAAAATTGGGTTAAACGAGAAGCTATTACTTGCATCAATCGCAAAAATAAGCCAGCGTGCAAGAATTTTTTTTCCACGCGGCGCTAATATTTCAGAAGTTAAGCTTCTGCAGAAACACTCGGCTAGCGAAAAACGAGAGGCTAACGCACCAAAACGCGAAGCTATTATTCAGCCTAGCATACCAAAACGCGGAATTATTCTTCAGCCCCGTGTATCAAAACGCGAAGCTACCTCTCAGCTCCGCGTAAATCAACCTGAATACAAAATTAGGGTTGATCATCGCACTGTTGGACTGGACCTTGATACCAATGGTTCCCAGAAGCTCCAATGGGCCCCTGGACCCTCTCAATGGATGAGTGGGCCCCACGACTCCATATCTAAGACCACTGATCTCAGAGAGTATCTAATCAAGAAAAGAAGTATAAATCAAGTTCAGTCTGAACCTACTTGTCATTGCAAGCAGCTTATGCCAGCAGTATCTGCTGTAATGAATAGTTGTTGTTGCAGTAAGAACAGAATATTAATATTCGACCGACTAACTGAGTCGGACAAAAACCTGGCCAAGAAGACGAAGACTACTCCCCGAGAAAAAGAATGGAGAATCGTAACTTCTAACATGGTCGGAAAGGGAAAAAAATCATAGAAAGGAATGATGATTCAGAATCAAATGACGAAGAAACTCATCATTTTACCCAACTTAAGTCAGGCGCTGTCCCAGCTCGAATTTATATGAAACTTGTAAAAGGATCTTATGACGACGACAGTGACAATTCGGCCATAGTTTCTCCTTGTTCTTCGGTGTCATCCAGATTACAGAAAACGACCTCACATATGAGAGATAAATCTGATGATATCGATCAGAGATTAGAAGTCCAAGAATAAATAATCCGAGAGCAGCAAAAGACGATTGAGAATCTTAAAATGATGCTCTTGAAGGTTGTCAAAAATACTCAAAAAATTGTAGAAGATAAAGCCAAGAAAGAAAAAGAAATTCCGTTCAACAAAATGAATGAAGAAGATAAAGAAGAAAAGGCTCACTCGACACATGAGGATGAGGAGAAGTATTCTTTTCATGACCTTCATGAAGAGAAAATTGAGAAGTTACAAAGCCAACTTGAGGTGCACAAGGAGTTAAAAGAATCGGGGGTTTTAAGATCATACCCACCTGAATGGGATCTGGTACCGTATTATGTAAAATACAAACCGCTCAATTGGAGCCATATGACGGGAAAGGATCACCCAGTCAACACATCTACTACTTCTTGTCT
Source organism: Dracaena cambodiana (assembly GCA_036321105.1). NCBI lineage: Eukaryota > Viridiplantae > Streptophyta > Magnoliopsida > Asparagales > Asparagaceae > Dracaena > Dracaena cambodiana. The sequence goes on along the minus strand of JAYEPQ010000015.1, from coordinate 32,434,016 downwards.
CAAGCGGGACATTTGGTGGGTAATGACCCAGTGATGACCAAGGTATTTGCAAGTACCTGCGAGGGCCTGCCTTCACATAGTTTATGCAGTTGCTCCCAGGTACTATCAATACCTGGTTTGACGTTGAGAAACAATTTCTCGTATGTTTCTTCGAGAATGATACCGAAATATCGGTTTATTCCCTCTTTGCAACAAAACAAGGAGAACAAGAAACGCTGAAGGATTTTATAGAAAGGTTCCGGGAGAAGTCCGTGCACTGTAAACATGAAATGATTCAAGAAACTCTAGTAGAAACGTGCCAGTATAATTTCAAAATGTGCTCTTAAAAATGGGAGCCGTAGAGTCCAAGACTTGGAAGGATTTGCTCAAATAAGGAGAGCAAGTCAAAGATTTGATCCGCCAAGTCGAAGATTCTCGTGGAGTAAGGAATCCTGGAAACAATAGACCGTACACGCAGAACAACAATAAGAACAAGGGGAAAGTGGCGATGGCATCAGATGCCACTCCACAAAAGACAAATCCTCCTAATCCGAAACCCCAAAATCAAAAGGGCATGAGACAGAATAGGCCCCAATAAGAGAGGACCTATTCTTTTAAGGCGGAACAGATACCTACACTCTTCCATCTACTCCTTAGGAAGGAAATTTTGAAACTTCCAGAAAATAGAAAACCGGAGGACGCTGGTAAAACCAACGACCCCAACTATTGTCTTTACTATGGGAATGTTGGACACCCTACCAGGGATTGTTACCCTCTGAAGAACAGGATCCAAGTGTTGATAGAAGCTGGAGTCTTGACGCTGAAATATGAACAGAAGAAAGTCACTGCTAATATGATAACCCTAGTGATAGGAACCCATGAGTTCCCTGCAGGGATAACCCCGATACCAGAAGGGAAGTTGATTATGAAAAATCATGACCCACATGAAAGAGCACAGAAAGGACTTGTCCCTGTAGCTACACAAAGAGGGGAAGTCATGTGGGTCCACCCTGATCTAGTACAGGATGAACAATGGACCATTTCAAATGGCCAGAGGAGAAAGCAGGCTAGTAATACTATTTTCGTAAAAATAAAAGAAGAATATATAATCTCGGGAGCCTTCACAGATTCTGAAGAGGAGGTCGAAACTATGGCCACTCATCAAGAGGAGGCAGGCCCTTCCGGCACTAGATCTGGTAAATCGTACCTCAAAGACTATACCAGAGTAGACCCGAAGAATATATACAGGGAGCATGCGAAGTCTGCAAAATAAAAGGGGCTTCGTTTCCAGAAAAATCCTGCAAGAGACAAAGAAGCCAAGGATGTTGTATTCAAATTTGATATAATAGCTCAGTTAGCAAATATCCCAACTCGAATCAAGCTTTATGAGCTATTGCGATTGTTAAAATCAACTCGCGAAGTATTAAGAGAGGCTTTAGCAGACTCTGAATCTTTCTTAGCACAGATTGTCGAGCCAGCCGACGAAGAACATGACTCCTGCCCCCGCTGTCATCAAGTGAGGAGGCAGGTCCCGCAAATTATTTTCTCTCCAGAGGATATGCAGGTAAGGAATATAAAGTATAATAGGTTTTTATATTTCACCGGATATGTCGAATCCACAAAAATGGACCGTATTCAAATTGATCTGGGCTCTGCATTAAGTGTCATTCCCAGAAGACTGATGCAGCTATTGGGGATCTCTCCCCATCGTCTGACACCAACAAATACTACGATATACGGGTTTAACGCTAATGATAGCTGTCCTCTCGGACAAATCCGACTTCGATATCAAATCAGAGATCTGAGGATGGAAGTTACATGCTACATTATAGACACAGACACGTCTTATAACATCCTACTGGGGCGACCATGGATACATGCTTATATGATAGTCCCATCGACTCTCCACCAATGCATGAAATATTGCGATGAATAAGGAGAAGTCCGGATACTAGTTGCAGATAGGCAGCCATTTAAAGGGTTAGAAAACTACTTCACGGATGCTATGCTCTACAAGCTAGCCCACGAAGTCTCCAATAATGGCTGCAAAAGGCCTTAAGAACTCGACGAAAGCCGCAACAAAGTGGATACTGAGTATGAATCTCCGGAAGAGGATAATGGGGGTGACTATGAGATAAACCCTCACATAAATTTTAAAGTGAATTTTGATAATAATGTACCCAATGTAGCAGAGAATGAGTGGATTATTAATGTAAATATAAAATTAGTCTATGAACCTGCTGTAGTTACAGAATCCGAACCTTCCTGTACTTCCACCGAGGCAGAAGGCCTGTCCGAGCTTGAAGTTCTGCCGGCGTATCACTTGCCAATCAGGTCATCTCTCTTCTTTTGGTCTAACATAACTAAAGGACGAGATCATTTCTTTGAAATACCTCCGCGACAGGTGTCGCATAAACCCATAGTCTTCGGAAAAGTGATCGCGTCGCCTAACCAAAAACAAAGTAGTGAAAGTGATAAGCAAACATCACCTCAATTTCACCTATATGAATAGAAATCCCGACGAATGATGGAAAAAATGGGTTATAACTTTATCCAAAAATCGGGATTAAACTTTGGAAAAGGGCAATGAAACCTCATACCCTCGTTCAGACCAAGAGGGAAAAGCCTAGATTATTATCAGAAAATTCGAAAGGGGTTAGGATATGTGTCCACTCCTCCCTCTTCGTCATATAGATACAGAGAGAGCTCTTCAGCCGATGAAGATTTATATCCGCTTGACCATGATTCGGATCTAAGTACTGGCGCCTGGTTTCAATCTCTAACGGCAAACATGGTTTCAGCCGCACCAGAAAGCGACGATGAACCAATTGATGTGCAAGATGATTCCTGGAAAAAACACATGGACACTCTCTGGGATGTTCGCTTTGAATAACGTGACCCGCCTACAGAGGATAAGCTAATACAAGTTAATATGTGGACGGAAAAGAATCCGAAGCCCATTTTTATAAGCGACACGTTAACTATCTTGGAAAAGGAGGAACTTATATCCCTTATCAAGGAGTATATAGATGTGTTCGCATGGAGCTATGAAGATATGCCCGGGCTTGACCCTCAAATTGCTACGCACCGGTTAAATGTTAAAGAAGACGCCAAGCCGTCAAGCAACAGCAGAGGCGCTTTTGACCGGAATTGATGGAGACGATAGTCGCTGAGGTTAATAAGCTTATAAAATCAGGATTTATTAGTGAACAGTAACATCCTGATTGGGTAGCTAATATAACACCAGTTCGTAAGAAAAACGGCAAGATCCGGATATGCATCGATTTTTAGGATCTAAACGCGACATGCCCTAAGGATGAATTCCCACTCCCGATTACCGATATAATGATTGATAACACCTGCGGTTATGAGAGGATGTCCTTTATGGATGGCTTCTCAAGCTACAATCAGATCAAAATGCACTCGGACGATGAAAAGCATACGGATTTTAGAACACCACCGGGGTGTACTGTTATATAGTAATGCCTTTTGGGCTAAAGAATGCTGGTGCCACTTACCAATGTGCAATGAGCATTATATTTAAAGGACATCTGCGCAAAATGGTAGAGTGTTATGTGGATGACTTGGCGGTCAAAAGCAAAAACAAAGAAGATCATTTTCAGGATCTAAGAACAGTCTTCAATCATATGTGAAAAATCACTTGAAGATGAACCCTGCCAAGTGCTTCATGGGGGGTGTCCAGCGGAAAATTTTTTGGGTTCATAGTTACTTCGGAAGGAATTTTCCTTGATCCTGAAAAGGTAAAAGCAATCAACGAGATGCCACCTCCCCGCAATCTTAAATAATTGAGAGGGTTATAAGAAAAACTGGCATATATCCGGTGCTTTATCTCCACCTATCAGGACGATGCCAGCCGTTTTCCAGACTTATGAAAAAAGGGGTTTTCTTTGTATGGGATGAGGCATGTCAATAGCCGTTTGACGATCTTAAAGAATACCTTATCAAACCTCCCATCCTCATGACACCTGTCCCTGACGACCATTCCTCATATATGTAAGGGCCATGGATAACGCGTTAGAAGCGTTACTCGCTTAGTATAATGAGCACGGACATAAACATGCCCTTTATTACTTAAGCCGGACAATGATCGGAATCGAGTGTTCGCCGCAAAAGTTCCTTTGCTTCCTTCCATCGAATTAACTTAAATTATAATAGAAGTGAACAAGATATAAATATATAAAGAGAACAAACGAGAGGATTTTATACTTCATTCTCTCTCTTTTACAATATAAACGTGGGATCAGTGACGATGGGATCTATAGTAGTTCCTTTGGATGATCGGTACATTGAAATCTTCTCTTTTGAAGATATCGGCCGACTGTAGACGATCTTCTTGGTCTTTGCTCTTCACGAATCCAAGGCTCTATGCGTAACTTGAATTCTCTAAGAGGAAGATGATCACAAAAAGGCTTCAAGGCTCTCTCGCGTACTTGAGTTGCCAAAGGATCGAAAGAAGGAAGAAGAAGACCTCTGATCTTTGGTTTTGATTCGTTCAAGGCTCTCACGAGTAACTCGAACTTTTACCCAAAACTTCCAAAAGATCCCCTAGGGTTTCACCAAGAAGGTATTTATATCCCTCAGGATGATTTGAGAGAGTTTCTATCTGAATAGAATTTGCTCTCATCAAGGATTCCAATCAAATATTTAATATTAATTTAAATCTCTTGATTTAGAATTCTGATTGGATTTGATTTGGTATTTGGATAAGCCCAAATCATAATCTCAATCAATTTGAGATTCTGGTTATCTGCTTACGCGGAGCTTTAATCGCATCAAAATGCGGCGCTAAATAACCAGTGCGCGGAGCTAACGCAGAGCTATCGAACATCTCCGCGTTTACTCAAACACGAGGCTAAAAATAGCCAGATGCGGAGCTATGGATTAGTTCCGCGTTCTGTTGTGGAAAACTCTATTTACTTAGAAATTTTCACTGCCAACAGAACCCCCTCCAAAGTTTTCAAAATGGCTTAGTATTTAGCAAACTTTGAAATACTTTGGATATTCAAACTGGAACGCGGAGTTAGAATACCAAGCCTCCTTCGCGTTATGCTCGCTTACGCGGAGCTATTCAGCTTCACTTCATTTTCAGTGAAATGAGTAATTATGTCATTAATTACTCCGAATTTCTGCGCTGAATACCAAGCGACGGAAATTTTGTTTAAATAGAGCTCTCGGCTCATCTTCTTCTTCATTCGGAGATTTTGAAGAGCTCTCAACCCCTGCAACCGAGTGAGCGATGTCAACGAGCGATCTTCAATTGATCTCCATTTAACTCTCCATAGATTTTCATCATTAGGATGTCTCTCCAGAGGAGTTTGGCTAGACGCACATTGGCCGGCGTTAATGACAGCGGCCGTGGAAGTAGACGCGACGGCAAACCAGTCTATGCAGTGTCTTCCAAAGGTAACAACCTTAACTCTTGGTCTTCTAAGAACCATTCTGAGATGTTTTGGCTCGGTCTAATCTGGCCAATTGTTTACTTCACCGGCGAGATCGCTATTCTCCGGCCGTAAGGCTTGAAGGAGAAGGAGAAGTCAGAGAGGAACTCTGATCTTTCTTTATGCGAAGTTATTCCGTCATCCTCGCATTTGAAACACGGGGCTATTTTGATTAGCAATCGCTTTGAAGCGCGAGGCTATTTTGACTAGCAGTCGCTTTGAAACGCCAGGCTATTTTGACTAGCAGTCGCTTTGAAATGCGAGGCTATTTTGACTAGCAGTCGCTTTGAAACGCGAGGCTATTTTGACTAGCTCCGCATTTTTATACTTAGAAGAATTTTCCAAATTTTTGTGGAACTCCTGATTCTTCTTTTGCAGTGAACCGGGTCCAATCTAATGACTTGGGATGTAGCTTCTCCCTGATATACCTTCAAAAGCAGGCTATGCACCGATCTTCATCAACGAAAGTAACTCTAAGGAAGCCAGAAGCATATGCTTTGCATTTTTTAAGCTCTGGCTCCTTTTGAAGGAGTTACAAGAACTCTGCGGCAGCCCATTAAGTTTTCTTGAGGACCATTTCTGTTAGATGACAATCTCTGTTGCTTTCCAAAGCGATGGAGATGATCATCTAAGGGCTTGCAGCACTTCAAATTCAACTTGTGCTTCATTTCAGATGACAGATCATAGTTGACATTTGCAGAGGAGATATCTTGTATTTGAATCCTGGAATTGAACTTCAACACCCTGCGGAGGAATCTCACCGTTAGGTTATTGATGAGTCGATGAATAAGTAGAAGCTTTAAGGAGAGCTACAACTCCTTCTTTGTATTCTCTTGCTTCATGAATAAAGATAAATTATTTTCCTCTCTATCTGTCGGCTTCAAGAATCTTTCTTGCTCAACAAATAGATGGTTAATAATTCTGGTAAAATAATCTAAGGCTCGTTTGCGTAACTTAGATCATTAATACCGATATGATCGGGTAAGGATCCTCTTAACTTAGCCAAAAATCCAAGTTCTTCATAGGAACGCGAAGCTAAAATACCAAGTTATCTTCACGTTTTCGCGGAGTTGCGCAGAGTAGCGCGAAGTTAATGGCTCTACTTTTTCCATCATCACGCGAAATAGCTCTGCGTTTTGGAGAGTAACTGATCAGTTTTCTTCTCCAAAACTCGCGCCGAATTCCAAGAGGCGGTTTCTCTCATTTAAATGAAGTCTCTATTCCTTTTCTTCTCACTTCACTTGAGAATTTTCCAGAAACCCTAGAGATTCAGGCGATCAGAGCTCAGGCGACCCGAGCGTTCTCCGACCGATTTTCTCCCCATTTCTCGTCGATTTTCCTCGAGTTTCGAGCAATGGCACTCAAGACCCGTGCTACTTCTCGTGCAGCTCCATCATTGGCGACTGGCGCAAGCAGTGGTGGCAGCGGCCATGGCAGCGACGCGCCAGCCCACGTTTCGCCTATTGGGGGTAAGAATCTTTCTATCGAGACTCTTTAGAACATTTTTAGAATGATTTGGCTTGATTCCAACCGGTTAATCACTTCCTTCATCGGCGAGATCACCGTACTCCGGCCGTATGGCTTGGAGAAGAAGAAAAGCCTCTGGCTTTCTTCTTACGTGAAGTTATTGCGTCATCCTCGCGTTTTGAAACGTGGGGCTATTTTGATTAGCAGTCGCGTTTGATCCGCGAGGCTATTTGATTAGCAGTCGCGCTAAAACGCGAGGCTATCTATCTCTCTCTTTTTTTTTTTTTTACTTCTGCGCAGTCTAATTTTTAGCTTCGCGCGGAGTTACTTTTAGCTTCGCGTGGAGTTACTTTTAGCTTCGATCGTTCTAATTTTTAGTTTCGCGCTTCCATACTTAAAAAACTTTTCTAACTCCGCTTTCTTCTTTATGCAGTAGGGTATTCGATGGAAGCTCTTCCCCACAAGAACTACTTCGCTTTGCTGGGGGTTCTGATCCTTCCGGCCAACACCACTATCCTGGCTTCATACAAACCAGACTTGAACGGGCGCAGGGAGAAGCTGATCAAGTATCACCCCACTACCGCGAGGGAGATCATAACTGATGCGGCCTTTGAAACCGTGGACAGAGAAGCGATGGAGAAACCCGCATTCCTCTTTGGGGATCAGATGGAGAAGTCGGATCAGATCCTCTCTGAAGACGAGTGCGTTTGGCTATATAACTCAGGCGAAATGTTGATGTTTCTGCCTAGAATGGACCGCAGCTATCCCCTGGTTTACCTTCAGAGGCTAGCAATGCCTCGTGAGTTGAAATGGGGTCTGGTTCAAGAACATGATGGTGTCCCAACAGGTAAATTTGGTGCACAAGGGCCTTATCAAGATGGTCCCCCCTAGATGTATTACTGGTTTGCTCCCAGGGAGATTTGGCAAGGAGTATCCAATAGGGGAAGTCCCGATTCGTGCGCGGACCTTTCTGAGCGACTTCATGGCGAAAGATGGCCAATACCTGGCTAGCGACTTCAGGATGCCTGGCTGGGTTCATTCTTCTGGTAACATGTGGTGGGCCTGCCTCGTTCAATACATGCTGGATTCACATGAACCTATCCTGAAGGAGATCGGCTTATATAAAGCCATCAGGAATGTCCAGTTCGGGTTCCCCCAGAGTGCTTATCATTTCTTCTAGTTCTTGGAGATGTATAACCCCGAGACTTGCACATTCTTTACGCCAATGGGAGAGTTAGGGTTCGCTCTCCACGAGATGTTCGAAGTTTTTGGGCTCTCAATGGGCGAAGTCCCTTATGAGGAGTATATCCCCACCATCGAAGAATTGAATATGCTGATGGTGAGGGATGAGCGCGTCTATGTGACATATTGGGAAATGATGTGCCACTATCGCATCTGCGCCGATCTAGTAGGTGCGCGAAATCATGGTATCGGCTACAAGAAATGAGCCGAATACCTCTTTGCCAACTTGAATTCTAAGGATAGTTCAACAACTATCCATGGCCATCCTCCCGTCTATGGCTCGGAGATTGATCACCGCATTGCTAAGGGCTGCCACCTATTATATTATACCACTGAATCCAATGAAAATGGATACGGCCCTGGCACTTCATTCAAGAGCTACCACTATCAAGCCTAGTTTTTGGTCTCCAACAGAGGTCTCATCGCCGGGTTTCTGATACTACTGTTGAAGCTATGTGTCGTGCCGTCACCGCCAAAAGAGGCAATTGTGATGACTGTGGTATACTCAGCAGTCCTTCTTGTGTACGGCCGACCCCTCGGACTCCTTCCGGCTATGGTGTGCATCTACAGCACGGATTACGGACACTTTGTGATGATTTCCTTCCTGCTGACAAGGTCAAGGGGAAAGGAAAGGGCAAGTAGAAAGAGACTGTCCAGCCGAAGACTCCAAACCCTAGGGTGGAGCTTCCTTACACCTATCTGATGACATGGCTCATTTTACACTGCCCCTCCTTGATGAGTGCGGCTGACCGCCGTTCGGATGAGAAGTGCTTCTTTGTGGAGCTGTATGAACGCTCTTCATGGAAGCACCATTACATGTCCCAAATCCGGAAGACTCTCCGAAGTCACCAGAACTATGAAATCTTCAGGTGCTTCCCCGACTTCCCTGGCGGAGGCTATGGGTTGAAGCTGAAGGATATTGCGGGGGCGAATAACTTTACTGCTTTATCCGCCGGAGCGTTCTGGTGGCTCCTCAGCATCCGTCCCGGACACTTGGTATATCGTCGAGATGTTAAGTGTCTGATTGAGCCGTACATCCCAAGTCACTTTGCTCGCCAGTTCAGATACTCTCAACTCTTCGTGGGTAATCCGAACACGAATCTTACTTATGAGGGGAACTTGTACGAAGGTGCCCGTGGCTGGTTCCATTTTGCGGCGGGCGGAACCGAAGCTGAATTTACCTTACCCCAGAAGTTGCCAGAACTGGCCATGACTCTCAGCTTCTGCACATGGTTCAGTATTGCGAACGCTGGTGTGCCTCATTTCTCCCTAAACCGGAATTGTTGAAAAGAGATTGAGGCTTTCTACATTAGCCGCCAGGGTGCTTCGAGAGTAAGAATAAAAGGAATGGAGGAATTTCTTGGCGCCGCGGCTGAGCCATCAGACGTCAGCGAGTCTGACGATGATGCTAATAATAATAATGATGACATGCCTGATGTTGGCGGAGCTCCCCAACCCGTCGTTACTCAACCCCGAGGCCTGACCCTCAAACGCCGCGGTATCTTAAAGAAAAGGCCCGGTAAGAAGCAGAAGTTGGCTCCGGGAACTTTAATAGCCCCCCAAGAAGTGGCTATCAAATTTGCTTCAGACTTGCTAGCTTCAGCCCTACCCCCAGCGTCGGCAGGAGAGGATGAACCTGCTAGAGCTCCAAGTGTCCCCGAGGTTCCAGCTCCTCCGACCGTAGAGCCTGTTGCGCAACCTGTGGCACAACTATTGGGCAGCGAGACGGGTACGCTATTGGAAACAACGGCGGCTCCCCCTTCAAGTCCGAGAACTGGACTTGTATCTTCAGGTATGACTCTTGATATTTTGTCTTTTATCTGTTACTTTTCTCTATAACACCATTTACCTGTTTTCTGATGCAGGCGGTCAGCTCCTTTCGCCAATGCACTCAACTACCCAGGTAGAGTCTGATGACAAGGTGGACCATTCTGGCTCCGTGGGTGGTTTGGGCAGCTCTGCTAGTGAGTTTGACGCTGATTACTTTATGCCGACTACATGTACAGTCCCCTCATCTATTCCTCCCATTGATGAACTCGGGAGTGATGAAAGAACAGAAGTTATTATTGCGGCCGCAGCAAGAGAGGTCACACCGTCTCCAAGTATGCCGTCTCCAACACCACCAGCTTGCTCCGAAGAGACTTTCCCTACGGTTGTTGGTGCGCCTTCTGTTCTGCAGCCAGCAATACTAACGCCCTCCACCATAATGGCTATTGAGACCCCTGTAACTCTTCCAGATCCAGGTCTTCCAAAGGGGGACGAGGAAAACTTAAAGTTTTCGTTCGAAGACGCTTCTCCCACGGGAGGAACTTCGGGTGAAGACATCCCGTCTTCTATCCCTGTTGGCGGGGTTACCCAAGTGACCGGTACTAGCGACGCTTCCCCTAGGGTTCCTAGTTCTTCCAGATCTTCATTGGCTTTACTGGTTCCCCACATCATGAATCTGGTACAAGGACGGGCTTCTTCCTCTTCAACCCCGGTAGTCACCGCTCCCCTGCCCGCGACTTCTTCCTTGGCATTACCTACTTTACTAGCTGACACTGCGGATCCTCTTGAAGAGCTCTTCAACTTCAGTGTTAACGATTTTATGCGTTTGCTGAGAAGATGTATTGAGATGATTGTTGCTGGCCAAGATTTCTTCAGCTTCGCATGCCCAATATTATCCCGCTATCTAGATAATATTGAAGGAGTTGGGGGACAAGACTGAGCAGCTCCTTACCGGGCCCACCTTGCAGTCTTAGAAGAGCAGGTGAACACTCTACACACGCTCCGTCAGGCGGATGTGGAGGCGATCACTGAGATAGAACTGGCGCGGCTTCGGGCAGAATCAATATCGCGTAGAAATGCTTTAAGACAGCAGGAAGAAAGATGGTCTTAGGAGCTGACAGAACTCCAAGCTAGCCGGGAATCCATTCTTGGAGATCTGAGGAGGGTGGACTCTGAGATTGGGGAGAGTCAGGCTGCCATCTCTATAGCCCAGGAGACGATTGCCAGAGCTCGGGCTGTCTTGATAGATAATGAGCTTCGATTAGGGGAATCTGTCAAGAAGCGGAAAGTGTTGCTTCTTCAACAGGAACAGGTTGAGCCGGAGGAGACAGTCAGAAATTGTGCCATTGAAGAGTCTCGTCAGCAGCAACTTGCAATAAATGACAATGAGTTACGTAGACAGGCTCAACACACCGTGGAGGCATCTCATCGTCGAAATTTTGACGAGACGATAAATAAATTGAAACTCCTGGGAGACCCGTAGTTTCCTCTCTCTATTCTTTTATTTTTCTTGTAATAAGAACTCCGTAATAGGAGAGAGAGAATCTTTGACGGTTCTTTGAGATTCTTTTTGTATCTTCACCCTTTTAATAAAAATGATTCTTTTGACTCTTTTATTTGTCGGCTTCAAAACAGATTTGCTTGCCCAATAAATAACTTGTCGTCAAAATGATTTATTTCTCGGTATCGTTTGTGCACAATTTTTCGAACCATACTGTCAGAGGTAAGAGTTTTACATGATAGGATTTATGGGATTTTTAGCAAACCCCCAGCTATCAACGGATAGTTTTTACCAACTACCGTTTGAGTTGGTCTAGCCATGTTATTCCCCTCAACATAGTGAGTTGTCGAGAATTTCGTTTGGACTTAAATGCCAAACTTTTCCTCTTCCCTTTGCCTTATCGGCGTTGGGTAATTCATACTTTTACCCCCTAGTATGATAGGGTTGGTGAGAAACTGGTTCTCTCCCCATTGCCTAGTCGGCGCTGGGTAATTCATACTTTTACCCCAGTATGATAGGGTTGGCGAGAAACTGGTTCTCTCCCCATTGCCTAGTCGACACTGGGTAATTCATACCTTTTAGGTCAGAGGCGCTCAATTGCGCATGCCTAAAAGAAAGATTGGAGGCTGTTCAAGGCTCTCTCACGTAACTTGAACTGGACACACCAAATTTAGGTCAGAGGCGCTCAATTGCTCATACCTAAGAAAAGACTGGAGGTGGTTCAAACTTGAGAACCAAACACCAGGTTTAGGACAGAGGCGCCAAACTGCGCATGCCTAAGAAAAGACTGGAGGTGGTTCAAACTTGAGAACCAAACAGGAGGCAGTTCAAGGCTCTCTCGCGTAACTTGAACTGGGCACATCAAACACACCAGGTTTAGGTCAGAGGCGCCAAACTGCGCATGCCTAAGAAAAGACTGGAGGCTGTTCAAACTTGAGAACTAAGCACACCAGGTTTAGGTCAGAGGCGCCAAACTGCGCATGCCTAAAAAAAGACTGGAGGTGGTTCAAACTTGAGAACCAAACACCAGGTTTAGGTCAGAGGCGTCAAACTGCGCATGCCTAAGAAAAGACTGGAGGTGGTTCAAACTTGAGAACCAAACAGGAGGCGGTTCAAGGCTCTCTCGCGTAACTAGAACTGAGCACACCAAACACACCAGGTTTAGGTCAGAGGCGCCAAACTGCGCATGCCTAAGAAAAGACTGGAGGCTGTTCAAACTTGAGAACTAAGCACACCAGGTTTAGGTCAGAGGCGCCAAACTGCGCATGCCTAAGAAAAGACTGGAGGCTGTTCAAACTTGAGAACTAAGCACACCAGGTTTTAGGTCAGAGGCACCAAACTGCGCATGCCTAAGAAAAAACTGGACGCTGTTCAATCTTGAGAACCAAACACACCAAGTTTTAGGTCAGAGGCGCCAAACTGCGCATGCCTAAGAAAAGACTGGAGGCAGTTCAAACTTGAGAACTAAGCACACCAGGTTTAGGTCAGAGGTGCCAAACTGCGCATGCCTAAGAAAAGATTGGAGGCTGTTTAAACTTGAGAACTAAGCACACCAGGTTTTAGGTCAGAGGCGCCAAACTGCGTATGCCTAAGAAAAGACTGGAGGCTGTTCAAACTTGAGAACTAAGCACACCAGGTTTAGGTCAGAAGCGCCAAACTGCGCATGCCTAAGAAAAGACTGGAGGTGGTTCAAACACACCAGGTTTAGGTTAGAGGCGCCAAACTGCGCATGCCTAAGTAAAGATTGGAGGTGGTTCAAACTTGAGAACCAAACACACCAGGTTTAGGTCAGAGGCGTCAAACTGCGCATGCCTAAGAAAAGACTAGAGGCCGTTCAAACTTGAGAACTAAACACACCAGGTTTAGGTCAGAGGCGCCAAACTGTGCATGCCTAAGAAAAGACTGGAGGTGGTTCAAACTTGATAACCAAACACACCAGGTTTAGGTCAGAGGCGCCAAACTGCGCATGCCTAAGAAAAGACTGGAGGCTGTTCAAACTTGAGAACTAAGCACACCAGGTTTAGGTCAGAGGCGCCAAACTGCGCATGCCTAAGAAAATACTGAAGGTGGTTCAAACTTGAGAACCAAACACACCAGGTTTAGGTCAGAGGCGCCAAACTGCGCATGCCTAAGAAAAGACTGGAGGTGGTTCAAACTTGAGAACCAAACACACCAGATTTAGGTCAGAGGCGCCAAACTGCGCATGCCTAAGAAAAAGAAGACTCGTACCTCCAGGGATCCTAAGAATAGTATTTCTTCAAAAATTTGCCATTGATCGACATCATCATCATGTCGCCATTTTGATTCATTAAGCGATAGGCTCCACTGAAGTATACTGTCTCCACAACAAATGGTCCTTCCCACTTGGGTTTAAATTTACCCTTAGTCTTGTGGGTTAGCACCATTGGCCTTTTAACAGCCAGAACCAAGTCTCCTTGCTTAAAGGTTCTTGGCTTAACATTCTTATTGAACGTTTGAGAAATTCGGGCTTGATACAACTCAATTTATTGTTGAGCCCTGAGATGCTTTTTCATTCAGCGCCTCTAATTCTTTCAATCTTTGATGATGGCGTTCTTCTGTCGTCATCCTTGTGGCTAAGGCCACTCTTAATGAAGGAATCTGGACTTCGAGAGGTAAGACGGTCTCGCTTCCATAGACCAAAGAGAATGGAGTAGCTTTTGTAGGGGTGCGAACAGTGGTGCGATAAGCCCATAGGCATTCTCCTAGCTTTTCATCCCAATCTCGTTTATTAGAAGAGACGAACTTCCGAAGGAGTTTAATAATCGTCTTGTTGAAGGCTTCGGCCAACCCATTAGCTGTGGGGTTATATGGCGTTGAAGCAATATCTTTGATTCTGAACTTATTGCAGAATCTGGAGAATCCTTGACTGATGAATTGCCGACCATTATCATGGATGATCCGTCGGAGGACGCCAAAGCGGTAAATGACATGATGCTTGACGAATTTGATTACATCTGTCGTCTTCACCTCTTTCATGGGCATAGTTTCGGCCCATTTTGAAAAATAATCGGTTATTGCAAGAATAAACCGATATCCTCAGGATGACCGGGGAGTTATAGGCCCCACAATATCCATTCCCCATGCCTCAAATGGCCAACTTGCGACGGTATTGTGCAAGTATTCTTGGGGTTGATGAATGAAATTGGCATGTATTTGGCATGCGTGGCACCGTTTAGCGTATGCCATTGCTTCCGAGATCATGTTCGGCCAGTAGTATCCTAGCCTTCTTATACGGTCTCCGAGCTTTGGACCTGGCTGATGAGCTCCACATACTCCATCTTGTGTTTCTCTTAGCACTTCATCTGGTTCTGCTCTTGATATACAACGTAGCAGCAGACCATCTCTTGACTTTCTATATAAAGTCTGAAGTTTACGGTCATAATAAAATTTTTGAGCTTTCCTCTTTATTGAGGTGGCTTCCTTAGGATCTTCTGGTAATATCCCATGTAAAGCATAATCCACAAATGGAAATCGCCAATCACGGGGTTCCAGAGTTAAGCCTGCTTGGCATACTTCTTTGGTTTGGAAAACCATATCCGGGTGGAGGAGCTCTCTGCTTCCAATGGTGATGCTTTTAGCCTCACCTGGCGGAATCGCCAATGTTGCTGCTAACGCGGTAAGGGCATCCGCATATACATTCTCATTTTGAGATATATGATAGATGTAGAATTGCTCAAAGTAGCCTGCTAGTTCAATGGCTAGCTGATGATAGGGGATGAGGGCTTCATGTCTGACTTCATATTCACCCGTCATCTGATTGACGATGAGTTTAGAGTCTCCATATGCCTCTAGATAGTTCACCCCCAGTTGCAGAGCCATCTTCAGGCCGATAATTAGTGCGTTGTATTCCGCCACATTGTTCGTGCATGGTTCTGTCAATGAGTAACCGTTAGGTAATATATGTTTATGTGGGGATATGAGTACAACCCCCACGCCAGCAGCAGATCGTCTGGCAGCACCATCAAAGAACATTTGCCATGGTTGTTCCTTGCTAACTGTGTTGACCTCTGACGTCTGTTTGGAATTAGACCAGATTGGATGGTCTGCAAGAAAATCGGCAATTGCCTGTCCCTTCGTTGCTTTTTGAGGAACAAAGTGTATGTCATAGGGCGATAGCAATAGTGCCTATTTCGCCAACCGGCCATTTAAGGATCCCGATTTTGTCATCAGAATTTTCAGGGGATTAACCCGTGATATGACATGAATTGTTTGCCCAGAAAGATAGTGTCGCATTTTCTGAATAGCGAACACTAGGGCTAAATATTCATTTTCAATCGGAGTGTACCGTTGTTCGGCTCCGATCATTGTCCTGCTTAGATAATAGAGGGCATGTTCATGGCCGTGCTCATTATATTGAACAAGTAATGCTCCTAAGGCATTATCCATGGTCCTTACATATATAAGGAAGGGCTGCCCAGGGACCGGCGCCATAAGAACGGGAGGTTTGGTGAGGTATTATTTAAGGTCATCAAATGTCTGTTGACATGCCTCATCCCATACGAAAGGAACCCCTTTCTTCATAAGTCGAGAAAACGGCTGGCATCGCCCTGATAGGTTAGAAATGAAGCGCCGAATATAAGCGAGCTTTCCTTGTAACCCCCTCAATTCTTTAAGATTGCGGGGAGGCGACATCTCGCTAATTGCCTTTACCTTCTCAAGGTCGAGGAAAATTCCTTTTGAAGTTATTATGAATCCAAGGAACTTCCCACTCGAAACCCCCATAAATGACTTAGTGGGATTCATCTTTAAATAATGTTTCCTCATGAGATTGAAGACCATTCTTAAGTCCTGAAGGTGGTCCTCTTTATTTTTACTTTTGACCGCCAAGTCGTCCACATAACACTCTACTATTTTGCATAGGTGTTCTTTGAATATAGTGCTAATCGCACGTTGATAAGTGGCACCAGCATTCTTCAGCCCAAATGGCATCACCGTGTAGCAGTATACCCCAAGCGGTGTTCTGAAAGCTGTATGCTTTTCATCATCTGGGTGCATCTTAATTTGGTTATATCCTGAGAAGCCATCCATAAAGGACATCCTCTCATAACCACAAGTATTGTCTATCATCACGTCGGTGATGGGAAGTGGAAACTCATCCTTAGGACATGCAGCGTTCAGATCTCGAAAGTAGATGCATATCTGGATTTTGCCGTTCTTTTTACGAACCGGCACTATGTTGGCAATCCAATCAGGATGCTGTTCTTCACGGATGAATCCGGATTTTATAAGCTTATTGACCTCAGCAACTATTGCCTCCATCAACTCCGGTCGAAAACGCCTCTGTTGTTGTTTAACAGGTTTGGCATCTTCTTTTATATTTAGCCGGTGTGTGGAAATTTGAGGGTCAAGCCCAGGCATATCTTCATAATTCCATGCGAACACGTCTATATACTCTTTAATAAGAGATATAAGTTCCTCCTTTTTTAAGGGAGTTAGCGTGTCGCTTATGGGTTTCGGATTTTTTTCCATTCCCATGTTGACTTGTGTCAATTTATCTTTAGTGGGCGGATCACGTTGCTCAAAGCGAACGTCCCAGAGAGTGTCCATATGCTTAGCCCAAGAATCATCATGGACATCAATTGGTTCCTCGTCGCTTTCCGTTGCGGCTGAAACCATATTGGCCGTCAAGGACTGAAACCAGGCGCCAGTACTTATATCCGAGTCATGATTGGGTGAAGATGTATCTTCCTTGGTCGAAGAACTCTCTTCTTGTCCGGAGGGTGATGAGGGAGGAGTAGATACATAACCCAACCCCCTGCGGGTCTTCTGATAATAATCATGGCTCTTTCCTCTCGGTCTGAACGAGGGTATAAGGTTCCGTCACCCTTTTCCAAATTTCAATCCCAGTTTCTGGGTAAAATTATAACCCATCTTCTCCATCATCTGCCGGAATTTTTGTTCATACAGGTGAAATTGGGGTGATGTTTGCTCATCACTTTCACTGCTTTGTTTTCGCCGGGGTGGCGTAATTACCCTGCCGAACATAATCGGCTTTTGAGATCCTCCCCGAGGAGGCACTTCGAAGTAGTGACCTTTTTCCTCAGCTATTTTAGACCGGAAGAGGAGGGATGACCTAAGTGGCAAATGATATGCTGCCAGAACTTCAAGTTCGGATAGGCCATCCACTTCAGTGGAAGTACAAGAGGGTTCGAACTCAGTAGCTATAGCATGCTCGTAGAGTAACTTTACGTCTTCATTAATAACCCATTCACTCTCTATTACATCCACTATATTATCAAGACTCAAATTAAAATCTAGGTGAGGGTTGATTTCATAATCACCCCCATCATCTTCTCCAGGAAGCTCGTACTCTTCTCCAGGAAGCTCGTACTCAGTGTCGGCTTCACTGCCACTCTCCTCGGGCTTTGGAGGTTCGTTAGG
Organism: Dracaena cambodiana; assembly: GCA_036321105.1. Taxonomy (NCBI): domain Eukaryota; kingdom Viridiplantae; phylum Streptophyta; class Magnoliopsida; order Asparagales; family Asparagaceae; genus Dracaena; species Dracaena cambodiana. Next base: position 32,416,199 of record JAYEPQ010000015.1, on the reverse strand, counting down.
ATCGCCATTGGAGACTTCATGGGTTGGTTTATAAAGTGCAGCATCCGTGAAGTAATTCTCCAACCCTTTGAATGGCTGCTTGTCAGCAATTAGTGTCCGGACCTCTCCTTCCTCATCGCAATATTTCATGCATTGGTGGAGAGTCGACGGGACTATCATGTGAGCGTGGATCCAAGGCCGCCCCAACAAAATATTGTATGAGGTATCTGCATCAATAACGTAGCATGTAGCTTCCATCCTCAAATCCCCGATCTGACATCGGAGTCGGATTTTTCCGAGGGAACGGCTATTATCGGCATTAAACCCGTATATCATTGTATTGGTTGGTGTCAGACGATGGAGGGAGATCCCTAACAGCTGCATCAACCTTCTGGGTATGACACTTAGTGCAGAACCCGGATCAATCTGAATTCGGTTCACTTTTGTGAACCGACATATCCGGTGAAATATAAAGGCCTGTTGTGCTTTATATTCCTCACCTGCATGTCTTTTGGAGAGAAGATAATTTGTGGGACTTGCCTCCTCACTTGGTGACAGCGGGGGCAAGAGTCCTGTTCTTCTTCATTGGCCGGCTCGATAATCTGAGCTAGGAATGACTCAGAGTCTGCCAAGGCCTCTCTTAGAGCTTCACGTGTTGATTTTGATAATCTCAACAATTCGTAAAGCGTTACTCGTGCTGAGATATTCGCCAACTGAGAAATTATGTCAAACTTGAAGGTAGTCTCGCTGGCTCCTTCCTCTCTAATAGGATTCTTCTGGAAGCGAAGTCTTTTCTGTTTTACTGGCTTTGCGAGTTTCGCATAGATGTCTTTCAGATCTACTCTAGTGTAGTCCTTAAGATATGTCTTCCCGGATCGAGTACCGGAAGAGCCTGCCCCATCTTGATGAGTGGCCATAGTTTCGGGTTCTTCTTCAGAATCTGTGAAAGCCCCCGAAGCTACATATTCTTCCTTTATATCTTCAGAAATGGAATTAACAGTCCGCTTCTTCCCTTGATCTCTTGCAGTAGTCCATTGCTCATCCTCTAGCAACTCGGGATGAACCCACATGACTTCCCCCTTTTGGGTCGTCACAGGGACAATTCCTTCTTGGGCTTTGTTATGAGGATCAAGGTTCTTCGTGACCATCTTACCCTTTGGGATTGGGGTCACTCTTGCGGGGAACTCGTGGGTTCCAACCACTATGGTTGCCATATTGGCAGTGACCTTTTTCTGCTCTTCCTTAAGTGTCAGAGCTCCAGCTTCTATTAGTGTTTGGATTCTGTTCTTAAGGGGAAAACAATCCCTAATAGGGTGCCCAACATTCCAGTGATAAAGACAGTAGTTAGGATCTTTAGTCTTACCAGCGTCTTCTGGCTTCTTATTCTCCAGAAGTTTTAGCATTCCCTTCCTCTGGAGCAAGTGAAAGAGGATAGGTGTCTGTTCCACCTTGAAAGTATAATTTCTCTCCTGCTGCGGTCTATTTTGCCTCGAGCCCTGCTGATTTTGGGGCTTCGGCTATTATGGAGGGCTTGATTTCTGAGGAGCAGCCTCTGATGTCATCACTGCTTTTCCTTTATTCTTATTGCTGCTATTTTGGGTATATGACTTACTACCCCTAGCACTTCTTGATCCACGAGATTCTTCAACTCGACGAATCAAGTCTTCAGCTTGCTCTCCCTGTTTGAGCAAATCCCTCCATGTCTTAGACTCTACGGCCCCCATTTTTAGGAGCACATTGGTCTTAAGATTGTGTCGATAAGTTTCGACAAGAGTTTCCTGGACCATTCCGTGTTTGCAATGCACGGACTTCTCCCGGAACCTTTCTATAAATTCTTTTACCGTTTCTTGTTCCCCTTGTCTAGTTGCAAGGAGGGAATGAACCGTAATCTCGGTATCATCCTCGAAAAAACGTGAGAGAAATAATTTCTCTACATCTAACCAGGTATTAATAGTATCTGGGGGCAGCTACATGAACCAAGTAAAGGCAGGCCCTAGCAAAGTACTTGCAAATACTTTAGTCATGATGGGGTCATTACCCATCAAATGTCCTGCTTGGGACAAGAAGTAATAGATGTGCTGACTGGGCGATCCCTTTCCGTCATATGGCTCTAACTTGAGCGGCTTATACTTCTGTGCGTATGGTATCGTATCCCATTCAGGAGGATACGGTCTTGAAACCCCTGCCTCTTTCAACTCCTTTTTACGCATCAAAGCTTCGAGTTGATTCTGTAACTTTTCAATCTTTTCTCCATGCAGATCATGGAAAGAAAATCTATCCTCGTCCTCGTGCATTGAGTGGGCTTTCTCCTCCTGTTCTTCTTCATTTGGAGTTTCCTTACCCTTTTTGGCATTATCTTCAACAAATCTCGATAGCATGACTTTAAGGTCTTCAATCATCTTTTGCTGCTCTCAAATCATTTTTTCTTGAGTTTCAAATATCTGATTGATGTCGTCAGACTTATCCGGCATGTGCGATGCTGACTTCTGTAGTCTAGATGACGCGGAGGAACGAGGCGGGGCTATGGCTGAATTATCACTGTCCTCATCGTAAGAACCCCTTGCAAGCCTCTTATAATTTCGAGGCAGGACGGCTCCTGATTTTAGTCGAGTAACATGATGAGGTTCTTCATCGCTCGATTCTGAATCATCATCCATCTCTACAATTTTCTTCCCTTTCCCCACCATATTGGAGGTTACAGCTCTCCAGTGTTTTAGGAAAGCAGTCTTTGGTTTCTTAGTAGGGTTCTTGTCCGACTCGGTTAATCGATCAAACACAGATACCCCGCGCTTGATGCAGCCACAGTTGTCCATTACAGCGGATATTGCCGTCATAAGCTGCTGACAGTGACAAGCAGGTTCAGCTTGAAGTTGATCTATGCCTCTCTTTTTGGATAGATACTCCCTGAGATAAGTGCCTTTAACCATGGAATCATGAAGTCCATCCGACTTTTGAGAGGGTCTAGGAACCCACTGAAGCTTCTTTGACTGATCAACCCTGTTTCTGTAGTCGGATTGATCCTCGCGGGGCTTAGAAGTAGCCTCGCGTTTTATATTGCGGGCCTGAAGAGTAGCTCCGCGTTGATCATCGCGAGCCTGAAGAGTAGCTCCGCGTTTATCCTCGCGAGCCTGAAGAGTAGCTTCGCGTTTATCCACACTAGCCTGAAGAGTAGCTCCCCGTTTATCCACGCTAGCCTCGCGTTTTACGCTGGCTTGGCGTGTTTTCAGAAGTTTCTCTCCTGTATTCTTAGCCTGGCGTGGAATAAAATTCCTATATGCTGGCTTACCCTTGTGGTTATCATAAGTCATAACTTCGCGTCTCGCGCGATTTCTTCGACTGACAACAATTTGCCAATCATCTTCGCGTCCCTCGCGAGTGTTGTAAGTCTTGCGTTTCTCGCAAGTATTACTGGCCTCGCGTTTATCGCTTGGCTCAGTATCAGCCTCGCATGGAGAATCACACGCTGACTTTACAGAATTTTTATACTCGCGTCTCTCGCGAGTGTCATAATTCTTGCGTTTCTCGCAAGTAGCCTCGCGTTTCTCGCTTGGCTTAGCATCAGTCTCGCGTGGAGAATCACACGCTGGCTTTACAGAATCTTTATACTCGCGTCTCTCGCGAGTGTCAGATGTCTTGCGTTTCTCGCAAGTAGCATCGCGTTTCTCGCTTGGCTTAGCCTCGCGTGGAGAATCACACGCTGGCTTTACAGAATTTTTATACTCGCGTCTCTCGCGAGTGTCAAATATTTTGCGACAAGCACAAACTTCGTTGGCTTCGCGTCTCTTGCTAAACTCAGCGGTAGCCTCGCGCGGAATATCACGCGCGGACTTTTCCTTGCTTTTAAGGCAAGTTGTAACTTCGCATTTAACGCGGTAGAGACTGGTGATGATAGTCGATGAGGGGTTCATGTTTGACTTCATATTCGCCTATCATCTGATTGACGATGAGTTTAGAGTCTCCATATGCCTCTAGATAGTTCACCCCCAGTTGCAAATCTATTTTTAAACCAATAATAAACGCATTATATTTCGTCATATTATTTGTGCACGGCTCGGTTAATAAGTAACCATTAGGAAGTATGCGTTTATTTGGGAAAATCAGTACCACCCCCACTCCTACAGCAGATCGTCTTGTAGCACCATCAAAGAACATCTGCCACTGTTGTTCTTGGTTAATTATGTTGACTTCTGACATCTGTTTCGAGATATCCCCTGATGGTTTAGAATTTGACCAAATTGGATGGTCTGCGAGGAAGTTAGCGATCGCTTGTCCTTTCATGGCCTTTTGGGAAACAAAGTGGATGTCATATGGTGATAGTAGCAATGCCCATTTTTCTAATCGACCATTTAAAGACCCTGGTTTCATCATAAGGATTTTCATAGGGTTGATCCGTGATATGACATGAATTGTTTGCCCTGAAAAATAGTGTCGCATTTTCTGGACAGCGAACATTAGGGCTAAATATTCTTTTTCAATTAGGGTATATCGATGCTCGGCTCCAATCATTGTACGACTTAAGTAATAGAGGGCATGTTCATGACCCCGCTCATTATAATGAGCGAGTAACGCTCCTAGTGTGTTATCAAGGCCCTTACATATATAAGGAACGGTCTTCCAGGGACAGGTGCTATGAGGACAGGAGGTTTCGTAAGGTATTCTTTAAGATCATCAAATGCTTGTTGACATGCTTCGTCCCATATGAAGGAAACGCCCTTTTTCATACGTCTGGAGAACGGCTGGCATCGTCCTGATAAATTGGAGATAAAGCACCAGATATATGCCAACTTTTCTTGTAACCCCCTAACCTCTTTAAGGTTCCGGGGAGGTGGCATCTCTTTGATTGTTTTTACTTTTTTGGGATCAAGGAAAATTCCTTCTGAGGTAACTACGAATCCAAGGAACCTTTCACTGGACACCCCCATGAAAGACTTAGCAGGAATCATCTTCAAGTGATGTCTTCGCATGAGATTGAAGACTGTTCTCAAATCTTGAAGATGGTCCCTTTTATTTTTGCTCTTGACCGCCAAGTCATCTACGTAACACTCCACAGTTTTACGCAGATGTTCTTTGAATATGATGCTCATTGCACGTTGATAAGTGGTTTTGGCGTTCTTTAACCCAAAGGGCATTACTGTATAACAGAATACCCCAATGGCATTCTAAAAGCAAAGTGCTTCTCATTATCTGGGTACATTTTAATCTGATTATAGCCTGAAAAGCCATCCATAAAAGACATCCTTTCGTAACCGCAAGTATTATCAATCATTACATCAGTAATTGGGAGTGAAAATTCATCCTTAGGACATGCAACATTTAAACTCGAAAATCAATGCATATCCAGATCTTGCCGTTCTTCTTATGAGCTGGCATTATATTGGCCACTCAGTCAGGATGTTGTTCTTCACGAATAAACCCTAATTTTATGAGCTTGTTAAATTTAGCAACTATAGCCTCTATTAACTCCGATCGAAAGCGCCTTTGCTATTGTTTGACTGGCTTGGCATTTTCTCTAATATTCAACCGGTGCATGGAAATCTGAGGATCGAGCCTGGGCATATCATCATAACTCCATGCAAACACGTCTATATATTCTTTGATAAGGGATATAAGTTCCTCCTTTTCTAAGAGAGTTAGCGTGTCGTTTATGAAAATGGGCTTTGGATTCTCTTCCGTTCCCATGTTAACTTGTACTAGCTTATCTTCTGTGGGCGGGTCACGTAGTTCAAAACGGACATCCCAGAGAGTATCCATATGTTTAGCCCAGGAATTATCTTGAACATTAATTGGCTCCTCATCGCTTTCTGGTGCGGCTGAAACCATATTTGCTATTAGAGATTGAAGCCAAGCGCCAGTACCTGAATCATGATCTAACGGATAAAGATCCTCATCGGCTGAAGAGCTCTCTTCATATTTGTATGGTGGTGAAGGAGGAGTGGATACATATACCCAACCCCCTTCGAGTTTTATGATAATAGTCTACTCTCTTCCCTCTTGGTCTAAACGAGGGTGTAAGATTTCGTCGCCCTTTTTCAAAGTTTAATCCCAGTTTTTGGGTAAAATTATAACCCATCTTTTCCATCATCTGTTAGGATTTTTGCTCTTATAGGTGATGTTTGTTCATCACTCCCACTGCTTTGCCTTTGGTTAGGTGACGCGATTACTTTGCCAAAGACAATTGATTTTTGAGATACCTATCGTGTAGGTACTTCAAAGAAGTGATCCTGTCCCTTCGTTATTTGAGACTGAGAGAGGGATGACCTGATTAGTAAATGATATGCTGCTAGAACTTTAAGTTCGGACAGGCCATCTGCCATGGTGGAAGTACAAGAAGGTTCAGACTTTGTAGCGACTGTAGGCTCGTAGACTAACTTTGTATTTTCATTAATAACCCAATCATCATCAGCTACATTAGTTACATTCATACGAGGGTTTATCTCATAATCACCCCCATCATCCTCTCCCAAAGATTCATATTCAGTATCCGCCTCATTGCCGCTGTCGTTGGGTTCTTCAGATTCTTTGAGGTTTCGATTGGGGACCTCATGAGCTGACTTGTAAAGCAAGGTATCAGTGAAGTAATTTTCTAGCCCTTTGAATGGTTGTCTGTCTGCAATTAACGTTCGGACTTCCCCTTACTCATCACAGTATTTCATACATTGATGGAGAGTCGATGGGACTATCATGTAGGCATGAATCCATGGTCGCTCCAATAGGATATTATAAGATGTGTCTGCATCAATGATGTAGCACGTAACTTCTGTTCTCAAATCTTCGATTTGACATCGGAGTCGAATCTTCCCGAGGGGACAGCTATCATTAGTGTTGAATCCATATATCGTAGTGTTTGTCGGTGCGAGGCAATGGGGCAAAATTTCCAATAACTGCATTAATCTTTTGGGAATGACACTTAATGTAGATTCCGGATCGATTTGAATGCGGTCCACCTTCGTGAATCCGACATATATGGTGAAATATAAAGGCCTATTATGATTTATATTCCTTACCTGCATGTCTTCTAGAGAAAAGGTTATTTGTGGGACCTGCCTCCTCATTTGATGACAGCGGGAGCAGGAATCCTATTCCTCATCGGCTAGCTCGACAATCTGTACTAGGAAAGCTTCAGAATCTGCCAAGGCCTCTCTTAATACTTCCCGAGTTGACTTTGATAATCGTAACAACTCATAGAGCGTAATTCGAGCTGGGATACTAACCAACTGAGCTATGATGTCAAATTTGAATGAGGCATCCTTGATTTCTTCATCTTTTCCAGGAATTTTCTGGAAATGAAGCCCTTTGTTCTTTGCATACTTTGCGAGTTTCCCGTATATATTCTTAGGGTCTACTCTTGTATAGTCTTTGAGGTAAGCTTTGCCGGATTGAGTGCTAGAGGGACCTACCTCATCTTGGTGAGTGGCCATAATTTTGGCCTCCTTTTCAGAGTCTGTTAATGCTTCTGCAATTACGTACTCTTCTTTAATTTTTGCGAAAATAGTATTACTGGTCCGTTTTCTTCTTTGGCTACTTGATGCGGTCCATTGCTTGTCCTGTAATAGATCAAGGTGGACCCACATGACTTCTCCTCTTTGTGCTGTCACAGGGGTAAGTCCTTTCTGTGCCATTTCATGTGGGTCATAATTCTTCATGACCAAATTCCCTGAGAGTATCAGAGTTACTCCTGTAGGAAACTCAAGGGTTCCTACCACCAGGGTCACCATATTAGCGGTAACTATCTTCTGTTCCTCTTTTAGCATCAAGACTCCGGCCTCTATCAATACCTGAATCCTATTCTTCAGAGGGTAACAATTCTTGGTAGGGTGTCCAACGTTTTGGTGGTATAAGCAGTAATTTGGGTCATTAGTTTTCCCTGCGTCTTCTGCCTTTCAATTCTCCGGTAGCTTTAACATTCCCTTCCTAAGGAGCAGGTGGAATGGTGTGGGCATCTGTTCCGCCTTGAAAGTATAAGTCCTTTCTTGTCGGGGCCTATTTTGTCCCGTGCCTTTTTGATTTTGAGGCTTTGGATTTGGAGGATTTGTTTGTTTTGAAGCGGCATCGGATGCCATTACCGCTTTCCCCTTACTCTTATTATTGTTTTGTGGATGCGGCCTATTATTTCCCAGATTCCTCGCTCTATGAGATTTTTCAACCCGGCGGATCAAGTCTTCTACTTGCTCTCCTTGTTTACGCAAATCCTTCTAAGTCTTAGATTCTACGGCTCCCATTTTTAAGAGCACGTTAGTTTTGAGGCTGTGCCTGTAAGTTTCTACTAGAGTTTCCTGAACCATTCCATGTTTGCAATGTACGGACTTCTCCTGAAACCTTTCTATAAAATCTTTCACCGTTTCTTGTTCCCCTTGCTTTGTTGCATGGAGGGAATGAACCGATATTTTGGTATCATCCTCGAAAAAATGTGCAAGAAAGTGCTTTTCAACATCATACCAGGTATTGATAGTACTTGTAGGCAACTGCATAAACCATGAAAAGGTAGGCCCTCGCAAGATACTTTCAAATATCTTGGTCATTACTGGGTTATTACCCATTAAATGCCCTGCTTGAGACAAGAAGTAGTACATATGTTGACTGGGGGATGCTTTCTCGTCATATGGCTCTAACTTGAGTGGTTTATATTTTTCGTGGTATGGTGCGAAATCCCACTCAAGTGGATAGGATCTCGAAACCCCTGATTTTTTTAATTCCTTCTTGTGTATCAAGGCATCAAGTTGGCTCTATAATTTCTCAATTTTTTCTTCATGAGGGTCATGGAAAGAATATTTATTTTACTTTTCATGTGCCGAGTAAGCCTTTTCTTCCTTATCTTCTTCATTCATCTTAAATGGAATTTCTTTTTCTTTCTTTCGCAGTGATTTTGAAGAAGTTTTAGCTTTATTCTCGACTATTTTTGGGTGTTTTCGACCACCTTTAAGAGCATCATTTTAAGATCATCGATATTTTTTGTTGCTCTCGGATCATCTGTTCTTGGACCTTCAATCTCTAATCGATGTTGTCATATTTGTTCGCCATATGTGATGCTAATTTTTGTGGTCTGGATGACACCGACGAGCGGGGTGAAGCTATGGCCGAGTTGTCGCTATCGTCGTCACAAGAACCTTTTACAAGTTTCTTGTAATTTAGAGGGGGACAGCCCCTGATTTAAGTCGAGTAAGATGATGAGATTATTCGTCACTTGATTCGGAATCAACCTCTTTATCTATAATTCTCTTACCCTTTCCAACCATGTTAGAGGTTACTGCTTTCCATTCTTTTTCTTTAATCTCTTGGGGAGCACTTTTTGTCTTCTTCACAGGATTTTTATCTGACTCGGTTAATTGGTAGAGCACTGACACCCTTTTCTTATTGCAACAACAATTATTCAGTATAGCAGATACTGCTGTCATAAGCTGCTCGCAATGACAAATAGGATCCAATTGAATTTGATTTATACTCCTCTTTTTTGTTAAGTACTCTCTGAGGTCAGTGGCCTTAGACATAGAATCGTGGGGCCCACTCAGCTGTTGAGAGAGTCCAATCGCCCACTGAAGTGTGTTGGAATCATTGATGTCAAATTATTGTCCAATAATGCGATTATCAACCCTGATTTTGTATTCAGGTTGTTTTACGCAGAGTTGGACATTAGCTTCGCGTTCTGGTATGCGAAACTGAAAAATAGCTTTGCATTTTGCTACACGAAGCTGAGAAATAGCTTTGCGTTTTATGCTAGTCTCACGTTTTATACTGGCTTGGCATTTCTGCAGAAGTTTATCTTCTGGAATCTTAGCCACGCATGGAGGAAAATTTTTGCAAGCTAGCTTATTCTTGCGATTTATGCAAGTTATATCTTCGCGTTTAACGCGACTTTTGCAAATAACGCAAGTTTGATAATTATCTTCGTGATTTACGTGAGGATAAGGAGTTTTGCGATTAACGCAAGTTTTACTGGCTTCGCGATTTACGCTAAGCTCAGTTTTAGCCTCGCGTGGAGAATCTTCATCACACGCTGGCTCTATCAGAAGTTTCCTCGCAATTTACGTGAGTTTCTCTGGTTTTAAGTCCAGAACCAATAGCCTCACATGGAGAATCAAATACTGGCTTAGTCATATTCTAAAGTTTAACGCGATATTGATTGGTCTTGCGATTGATGCAAGCTAGTTCGTGGGGTACAGTAGCCTCGCATTCTGCTACTCCATTAGCCTCACATCTAATGCAGGCTTTGAGGGCTTTCGCCTTACTCTTTGATTTCGGTTGCGGAGTTGGGTTCTAGTCAAGCCAGTTTTTAAGCTTTCTTCGGCAGTCGAGTGGTCATCCTCTGTTAGGATTTTCTGTCCAAACGACGGCTCCATGGTCGCGGTCTTCAAGGGTCTCCGATTAACGGTGGATTTCTGATTACCCAATTTATGGGTATTGGAGCGAACGCGACGATAACACCGTATTTCAGTCAGATTACCTGATTAAGAGGAGAGATACTCCTTGTATTTCTGCAAGTTGATATCCTCGACGAGCATATTAACGTCAGATCTGATCCTTTCCTCGTCAGATTGTACTACGATCTCTTTTTCAATAAAAGAGACATCTCTCACTATGGTCGTCAGTTTGTTCTCAGCAAAATTCTTATATTCTTCCATTGAAATAGCTTAATTACAATGACAGTGAACAAAAGAAAACAAACGAGAGGATTTATAAGTTATCTCTCTCTTTTACAATAAAAAGTGGGCTCTATGCAGTGATAAGATCTATCAAGTAGCTCCATTTGACGATCTTGACGTGAAAAAAAATCTTCTTCTTGATGAAGATGATGGCCGGCTCTAGATCTTCTGTACTGGTCTTGATGGGTTCAAGACTCTCATGCGTAACTTGAAATTTACCGAAGCTTCCAAAGATCCTCTTAGGCTTCCTCAAGAGGGTATTTATAGCCTTGAGCCAATATGAGAGTTTCCAATTGACAAGAATTGTAAAGTAGTTGTGTTAATCAAGGATTCTAATCAAATATCTTAGTTTTGATTTAAATCTCTTGATTTTGGATTCTGATTGGACTCAATTCAGGTATTGGATAAGCCCAAATCTCAATCACAATCAGTTTAAAATTCTAATAAAATCTGCTCACGCGGAGTTAACGCGGAGTTAATATCATCAGAATTCAAAGCTATGGATTAGCTCCGCGTTTTACTCAACGCGAGGCTAAAATGGCCGAACGCGGAGTTACGGAGTTAGCTCCGCGTTCTGTATAGAAAATTTCTTTTTACTTAAAAGTTTTTACTACCAACAATGCTCGCATGGAGTTATGAAGATATGCCTAGGTTAGACCCCCAGGTCGCTATGCATCGCTTAAATATTAAAGAAGATGCCAAACCGGTAAAGCAGCAGCAAAGGCGCTTCCGACTGGAGTTGATGGAAACCATATAAGCTAAAGTTAAATAATTGATAACTTCGGGATTTGTTAGAGAGAACAACATCCTGATTGGGTACGAACATAGTCCCAGTTCACAAAAGAACGGCAAAATCTGAATATGCATTGATTTTCGAGATTTAAATGCCATATGTCCTAAGAATGAGTTACCTTTTCCAGTCACTGACGTGGTGATCGATAATACGTGTGGCTATGAGAGAATATCCTTTAATGATGGCTTCTCTGGTTATAGCCAGATTAAAATGCGCCCAGATGATGAAAAGCATAAGACTGTCAGAACACCGCTAGAGGTATACGGTTATACGGTAATACCCTTCGGACTTAAGAATGCCGGAGTCACTTATCAGCATGCAATGAGCGTCATATTTAAACCACACCTGCACAAAACCATGGAGTGTTATGTAGACGATCTTGTTGTCAAAAGAAAGAATAAAAAGGATCATCTTCAGGACTTAAGAACAATCTTCAATCTCATGCAAAGACATCACCTAAAGATGAACCCTGCTAAATCTTTTCTAGGGGTATGCAATGGCAAGTTCCTTGGATTCGTAGTTACCTCAAAAGGGATTTTCCTTGATCCCTATAAAATAAAAGCGATTAAAGAAATACCGCCACCCTGAAATCTCAAAGAACTGAGGGGAGCACAAAGTAAACTGGCCTATATCCGTCGCTTTATCTCTAAACTATCAGAGCGGTGTCAGCCATTCTCTAGGCTCATGAACAAGGGGATTCCTTTGTATTGGACGAAGCATGCCAGCAAGCATTTGATGACCTCAAAGAGTATCTCACAAGATCTCCTATTCTCATGGCCCCCCATGTCGGGAAGAGCATTCCTCATATATGTGAGGGCTATGGATCACGCGTTAGGTGTGTTGCTTGCTCTACATAATGAATACAGTCATGAGTATGCTCTTTATTGTTTGAGCCGAACAATGATGGGAGCAGAGTATCGGTATACTCCGATCGAAAAGGAGTGTTTAGCCCTAGTGTTCGCTATTCAAAAGATGTGGCACTATTGATTAGTGCCAAATATTGCATATTTATAGCCTTCATATTACCTACTTTTGTATATAAATAATACTACTCGGGTATTGTTAGTGTGTTTTTCAGGAATTTTATTCATACAAGGAGATGGCATGAAATCAAAGTTGAAGTCGGAAATCAGAGTCCGAAAAGTTTCTAAAGTGAGCAAAACTATGAGTCTAAGATGCTGTAGAGACTTAAAGTCAAATACAGTTAAGAAAATTAAACGTACAAGACAAGAAGTTCACGAAGAAAAAGTTCAAGATTTTTTGGCTTTAATGAGCCGCTCTATAGCAGTTTTCCCCGCTAATTGGCGGTCAAATGTGGGCCCCGATGGCTGAGTTTTCTCACACGGCTTTGTTGTAATTTAGTGGTCTTGTGGTTCTTCTAGAATTAGGGTTTGATTTCCGAAGCTTATATATTGGTCGTATTCTTGTATTCTAAAAGAATCCTGAGGTTTTGTACTCGTTTTTAAATCAATAAAATTAGAGTTTTACTGAAGGGGTTGCGGCCACAATACTGTGCTCCAGAGGTAAGCCATTGCTTTTAATTCTTTATTTACTTTCTAGTATAGATTTATTCGCTTTCTAGATTAGATTTTATTTGCTTTCATGAATAAAAATTTGATTTTGTTTATTAAAAATATGAGTAGCTAATTAGTTTAGCTTTAAATGTAGATGAAGTTAAGATCCACCATGTAATTGCTTTCTAATATTTTCTTCTTAAATAAAATAATAAAGACATGATTTTTCTTTAAAAAGATTAAAATACAAGAACTCGAAGATTAAAACTTTGATAGGTTATACTTGAATTACGTTTCTTGATAGCCTATACTTAGTTAGGGTTTGGGGTTATTGATTTTATCTTTTTCATTGAATTATCTAAATATTTAGTTTGTTTTTATGAGAAGTAGTATTTTTGATGAGTTGTACTTGCACACCACATGATAGCTCATGCTTAGGACACTTTAAATACAAATTAAACTAAAAAGGTTGAATTTTTATGATAGAAGAAACTAATAGAAGTAAAAACATGGTTGGAAATTAGTGGATTCTAGATCCTACGCTATTTAGATAAACTCATCTTCAAACTAGAATCTTTAGTTAGTCCGATAGAACTATAAAAAAGTAAGAATCACAAAAACACCTTAGATCCCTGTGGGATATGTACAGCGCTACACCGATACTGTACGCTTGCAGTAAATATCACATCAAGTTTTTGGCGCCGATGCCGGGGATCGACGGTGTTTTTCTTACTTTTTCTGACGTTTTACGGGTTAACAGTGTGTGTTGAGTGTGTAGGAAATATAAAGTGCAGATACAGGATAACAAAAAGAATTGAAGAAGCCTCAGCTCCGCGTAGAAGAAACCAGAGAGTCAGACTCTGTTGTTTGGCCGCTATTTAGCGGCTAAAACCGCTATTTAGAGGCCAAAGAGGTAGATTAGAGCCCCAATTTGTTTCCAATTCTGTATTTTGTGTTCTTGGTTTTGTAAAAAAATATAAAAAAATAAAAAAAATTAGTAACAGTCGGAATCATATTTTTATTTAATCATATCTATTACACCGTTTTATCTCTCCACTATTTCTTGCATTAGTTTAGGAAATTCACGCATACACTCACGGTCATTGGTTTATGCCACATTGGATCCGTGATCAATTTGGTCGGCTTGTGAGATCAGATTTGTTTATGGGAGCCAAGATTGACCAACCGATCTCGATCCTTCAGGATCGATATTACCCGTTGCGCACATCACTTCCATCATGCATAAAACTTCCACACGCAGCAGGTAATCACTATGAGTTGAAGCCGCAGTACATTATTATGCTTCCTAAATTCACTGGTTCTGATTCAGAAGATGCATATCTCTTTATCAGTGAATTTCACGAAGTATGCATGATGATAAAATTGCAACACTTATCGGAGGACGCAATTAAGCTCCGCTTCATCCCCTTTGCACTTAAGGATAATGCCAAGAAGTGGTTGTACAGTATGCCTACTGATTCAATCACTACTTGGGATGAATTCGTTACGGTGTTTCTTAAGAAGTATTATCCCACGCATAAGACGGTAAGGATACGAAATCAAATCAATCAATTCCGTCAAGTGCCAAAAGAACCCTTCTGGAAATACTTAGAACGGTTTAAAGACCTTTTAGCTCAGTTCCCCCACCATGCGATAGAAAAGTGGCGGTTATGTCAAATCGTGTACGAAGGACTCCATTAAACATCCAAAACTCTTCTTGAATCCATGTGTCAGGGGGAGTTTATGAGGAAAAACGAGGATGAAGCATGGGACTTTCTTGAGGACCTATTGTGGAAGACTATGCAGTGGGAGAGTCCCACTGAGAAGTCCAGTGCATCAACTTCTGCACATAAGGGTGGGATTCATAGCGTCGACAGCTTTATAGCTGTCGAAGCTAAGATGGCAGCCCTTGTGAGGAGAATTGAGGCACTAGAGATTCCTAGTGCTCCACCAGTGGGTCAAGTAAATCAAATTCAAGTTCCCATATGTTTTAATTGCGGAACTCCGAATCATGTTATAGAGGAGTGTCCATTATAAATGAATCCTATGGGTCATACACTTGAGCAGGCTAACGCCTTATATCAACAACCCATGAACAATCCTTACACTTCTACATACAATCCTGGCTGGAGGAATCATCCAAATCTATCATGGGGTCAAGGGCAATATCAGGGGGCCCCTAACCCTAACATGCAGCCTCCAGCCACTAGTCAGTTTCCAAGACCAAATGTGGGTGCTTATCAACACCCAAACGCTTCAAATTATGGGAACAACCAGAATAGACCATCTACACCAAACCACTCACATCCACAACAGGGGTCTAATATTGATTAAGAAAAGCGACTTCAGTCACTTGAGAAGTACGTTGAAAATCTTCTCAAGTCTCATTCCAAATTTGACACGCATATGTCCAACCTTGACACACACATGCAAAATCTTATGAAAGTGTCAACTGACTTTATTCAAAGTACAGGTCAGCAACTGCTCGTGAACTCTCAATCTATAAAGAATATAGAGCAACAGGTTGGACAATTAGCGAGTCGATGAGTGAACATGGCCAGGATACCTTTCCAAGTTAACCCATAACGAACCCTAATGCCAGTTCCTCAAACTCCAATCAGTCGCATGTCCATCGATGCAATGCCATTCACACGCTTAGATATGGCAAGCAAGTGGACAATAATGTAGCCATGCCCCCTGATCCCACTCCTACTATCTCGCAGGCAACATCATCTCTTCCACCTCTTTCTCCATGACCATCTCCATCACCTCAATTACAGTCACATGATCATTTAGAAGAACCTGTTCCGAAGCCGAAAGCACCATATCCCAATCGGCTTAGGAAATCTTCACCGCAAGTAGAAAAGATTCTTGAAATATTTCAGCATGTGAAGGTTAATATTCCTGTCCTTGACATTATACAATATATTCCTACTTATACTAAGTTCCTCAAGGATTTGTGTACTAAGAAACGAGCAGGAAATATTCCTGAGAAAGTTTTTCTTTCTGCAAATATATCGCAAATCCTCTCTAACTCCTTGCTTATCAAGTACAAAGATCCAGGTTCCCCTATAATCTTATGCACAATTGGGAACACTACATTTGATAGGGCGTTGCTTGATTTAAGGGCAAGTGTCAACTTGCTTCCTTACACTGTTTATCAGCAACTAGGGTTAGAAAAACTTCAACCTACCAAGGTCATATTACAGCTAGCTGATCGTTCGATCAAGAGACCACTTGGTATGGTTGAAGATGTGCTCATTAAGGTCGGCGAGTTTATCTTTCCTGTAGACTTTATTGTCTTAGAAACTGAGCCGATCTCCAATCTACGAAATCAAATTCACATTATCTTGGGTAGACCATTTCTTGCACAATCAAATACATTAATTGATTGTAGGAGTGGCCTCATGAAGTTATCGTTTGGGAATATGACTGTGGCATTGAACATATTTAATATGGATGAGCACGCAACGAGCTCCCTTATTGAGGTCAACATGATTCACGATTTGCACTCTATTCAACCTCTTGCACTAATAATGAACCCTCATTTGAGGAAATATTCAAAGATGAGCTCATACTATTAGAAGAATTGACACATACTGATTTTATATATGATGGTACTTGTGCAAGTGTGCCATTGAATTATGAGCAAAATTTTGAGGATTTGTTTGCAGAGGAGCTCATATTACTTCATGAGTTAGAAGAGCCACCACCACGCTCACTTGATCATATTACAATCTTCTCACCGCATGATATTTCCACATGTATACTTGTTACTAACGATGATTGGCAGGTTTATAATAAAGAATTATTTAACCCAATTGTTAATGCTTACATGTAGACAAAGAAAAAGCGAGGACGATATAAGAAGCAGACAGGTAATTTCGTAACTTGTAAGAGGTTGATGAGATATAATAATGCACCCACTTCACATTTAAAACGCACACACTTTGAAAGTGGGAAGTGTTCGAGAGGTCGTAACCGCTTTCCATGCGTTAATAGGGTGATAATATTGAGATCGTAACTTTTACGACTTATTATTTGTATAGTATTTGTATAATAGTTTTCATATTTATTTTACCACACTTGGTTTGTGTATGAGGGCATACACAAGTGTAGGTGTGGGGGAGCAGTTTTAAGGAGAATTTTAGGATTTAATTTTTTATTTATAGGATTTTTTTTTTAGATTTTTGGGTTTCTTTATTTTACACTTTGGGTAGTTTTTAGGGTAACTTAAAAAAATTTTGAAAAAACAATTATTTCATCAATAGATCAACCTAATTACAGATAACGGAACAAATTTAGATTTAAAATTGGATAGGAGAGTAGATTTGATGATACACTTTGAATTTTATGAAAAAAATCTAAATCCGAAAAATAAATATTGCTAACAGTAGTTTTGAGGCAAGAATACATCTATTTTTCACTTGACAATAGTTTATTAGGTTAAGGACAAAAATGATAATGATTGAGTAAGTTTTCTCTCTCTAAACAACAAAAGAGAGGAAAAAAATAGAAAAAAGGAAAAAAAATGGTGAGAATAAAATAATGGGGTGAGTCTGGTATTAAGACAATAGCCTCAAGAGTGAAAAAAAAGTATGATCTGAATAATCGGGTACTTTGAGCCTAAATAAGCGTAAATATTCACATGAAAGGTGAAATATCCTAAAAAGAGAAAAAGAAAAAAGTATGAACTGAGTAATTGGGTATGTTGCGCCTAAGTAAGGGTGAATATTCACATGAAAAGTGAAATATTCTTAAAAAAAGAAAAAAAAAGAAAAAAAAAATTGTTATGAGAGAGGAGATGAATCATGAGTTAGAGTTTGAGTCCAAAACCGAAATAAACTATCACACGTGCACGTAGTTGTATAGGAGCCAATGAATTATCTATTAGTGGGTATTGAAAGATAGGATTTAAATTTTTGATTAAAATGATAAATGTATCTGATATGACGCTCGATTTGAAAATTGATAATCTAAATGCGTTCTTGAGTTTGTATATTAGTGAGATTAATTGATGAAAATATCATAAAAAAAGATTTTTCTTTCTTTTGTATAAAATTTCTATTTTTCTTGATTTTCAGTTATCCTTATTTTTCTTTTCTTTATTCCTTAATCTATTTTCTTCTTGAATTTTGTGGGTATATTCACTGCAAACCCTCACGAGACACAACTCGTCCACTAGGGTAACATAGGGGTTTAAAAGCTTGTTGCACGTACTAAGTGCAATCGCGATTCCTGCGAAAGTGAGTTAGGATTTTTATTTTTCTTTTTAGATTTAGGTTTTGCTCTAGGACTAGCAAAAGATAGGTGTGAGGGTGTGATGAGTGCCATATATTGCATATTTATAGCCATCATATTACCTACTTTTGTATATAAATAATACTACTCGGGTATTGTTAGTTGTTTTTCAGGAATTTTATTCATACAATGAGATGGCATGAAATCAGAGTTGGTGTCGAAAATCAGAGTCTGAAAAGTTTCTAAAGTGAGCAAAACTACGAGACTACGATACTATAGAGACTTAAAGTAAAATACAGTCAAGAAAATTAAACGTACAAGACAAGAAGTTCACGAAGAAAAGTTTCAAGATTTTTTGGCTTTAATGGGCCGCTCTTTAGCGGTTTTCCCCGCTAATTAGCGGTCAAATGTGGGCCCCAATAGCTGAGTTTTCTCACAAGGCTTCGTTGTAATTTAGTGGTCTTGTGGTTCTTCTAGAATTATGGTTTGATTTCCGAAGCCTATATATTGGCCGTGTCCTTGTATTCTAAAAGAATCCTGAGGTTTTGTACTCGTTTTTAAATCAATAAAATTAGGATTTTGCTGAAGGGATGACGACCACAATACCGTACTCTAGAGGTAAGTCATTGTTTTTAATTCTTTATTTTCTTTCTATTATAGATTTATTCGCTTTCTAGATTAGATTTTATTTGCTTTCATGAATAAAAATTTGATTTTGTTTATTAAAAATATGAGCAGCTAATTAGTTTAGCTCTAGGATGTAGATGAAGTTAAGATCCACCATGTAATTGCTTTCTAATATTTTCTTCTTAAATAAAATAATAAAGACATGATTTTTTTTAAAAAGACTAAAATACAAGAACTCGAAGATTGAAACTTTGATAGGTTATACTTGAACTAGGTTTCTTGATAGCCTATACTTAGTTAGGGTTTGGGATTGTTGATTTTATCTTTTTCATTGAATTATCTAAACATTTAGTTTGTTTTTATGAGAAGTAGTATCTTTGATGAGTTATACTTACACACCACTTGATAGCTCATACTTATGACACTTTAAATAAAAATTAAACTAAATAGATCGAATTTTTATGATAGAAGAAACTAATAGAAGTAAGAACATGGTTGGAAATTAGTGGATTCTAGATCCTAGGCTATTTAGATAAACTCATCTTCAAACTAGAATCTTTAGTTAGTCCGATAGAACTATAAAAAAGTAAGAATCGCAAAAATACCTTAGATCCCTGCGAGACGACCTGTACAGCGCTACACCGATACTGTATACTTGCAGTAAATATCACATCAACTATCTCTCTGGGCAGACAATCCATGTCATATCCCGAGTTAATGCACTAAAGATCCTGATGACCAAATCAGGTTCCTTAAACGGAAGATTAGCAAAATGGGCATTGTTATTATCCCCATACAACATCCACTTCGTATCTCAAAAAGCCATGAAAAGATAGGCGATTGCCGACTTCCTCGCAAAGAACTGGTGTCGAAAAGCTCTAGGTTATTAGAGGATATTCTGGACTATTTAGCAGAAGTCAATGCAGTTAATAAAGAACAAGCATGGCAACTCTTCTTTGACGGAGCCACAAGATGGTCTATTGCAAGAGTGGGGATGGTACTGATATCACCACACAAACATATAATTTCTAATGGTTATTCGCTCACGGAGCCATGTACAAATAACATGGCCGAATACAATGCTCTCATTATTGGCCTAAAATGGCTTTGCAACTGGAGGTGAACTATTTAGAGGTATATAAAGACTCTAAACTCGTCGTCAACTAAATGACTAGCGAGTACGAAGTCAGACATGAAGCCCTCATCCCCTATCATCAATTGGCCATTGAATTGGCAAATTGTTTCGAACAGTTCAACATCGATCATATACCTCGACACGAGAACATCTATGCAGATACCCTCTCGGCTTTAGCTGTGACGTTGGCACTGCCAGTAGGTTCCACTAAGAGCGTCACTATTAGAAGCAGAGAAACTTATTCACCTTGATATAGTCCTACAAGCTAAGGAAGTATGTCAAGTAGGCGTAACGCTCAAACTACGAGACTGGTGATTTCCATTCGTGAACTACGCCCTACATGGAATACTTCCAGAAGACCCTAAAGAAGCCTCTTCGATCAAGAAGAAAGCTCAAAAACTCTATTTTGATGTCGCGCTTCAAACTCTATCTATAAAGTCACGTGATGATCTCTTGCTACGATGCATTTCAAAAGAGGAGACCAGTGAGGTGCTTAAAGAAACGCATAATGGGATATGCAAAGCTCACCAATCCGAGCCGAAACTCGAGGATCACATAAGAGGGCTGGGATATTATTGGCCAAAAATGATTACCGAGGCAGTAGCATATGCGAAGCATTGCCACGAGTGCCAGGTGCACGACAACTTCATACATCAACTTCCTAAATACTTGCACGCTACGGTTTCCAGCTGGCCCTTCGAAGCTTGGGGAATGGACATAGTAGGGCCAATTACTCCACCATCATCCAGAGGACATCGGTTTATACTTGTAATAACCGATTATTTTTCAAAATAGGCTGAAACTGTACCCATGAGAGAAGTGAAAACCGCCAATGTGATCAAATTTATCAAACATTACGTAATCTATCGCTTCGGTGTCCTTCGAAGAATTATCTATGATAAAAGGCCATAGTTTATCAATCAGAGGTTTTCATGATTCTATAATAAATTCAGGATAAAAAATATCACGTCAACGTCATACAATCCTACAACTAATGGTTTTGCCGAAGCTTTCAATAAAATGATTATTAAGCTTCTTCAAAAGTTCGTCTCTTCCAGTAGGCGAGATTAGGATGAGAAGTTAGGAGAGTGTTTATGGGCTTATCGCACCACAATCCGCACCCCTACTAAAGCTACACCTCTCTCCCTGGTATACGGAAGTGAGGCAGTTTTACCCTTGGAAATCCAGATACCCTCATTGAGAGTAGTTTTAACTATGAGAATGACAACAGGAAAAAGGCACCGACAGAGACTTCAAGAACTTGAAGTGCTGGATAAGAAGCGTCTCCAAGCCCAACAACAAATTGAGCTGTATCAAGCACGAGTCTCCCGGATGTTCAACAAGAAGGTCAAATAGAGGACCCTCAAATAAGAGGATTTGGTTCTAGCCCTTAGAAGACCAATGATCATGACCCATAAAACTAAGGGAAAGTTTGAGCCTAAATAGGAAGGACTGTTTGTAGTGGAAACGATATATTCAAATAGAGCCTACTGCCTAATGAATCAAGATGCTGATAGGATGATGATGCCCATTAATGGCAAATTCCTGAAGAAATACTATATGTAAAAAAAACTGTCGTGTTAATTTCTTATCTTAGATAGTAAGATTTGAATTATTGTCATCTGTTAAAATCTGTCATGTTAAGCTCTTATCTCTGACAGTAAGTTCAAGATACGCATGAAAGCACTTGAACTGTCTCCATTAAGTTAAAAAGCATGTGCAATTGGGCGCCACTGTCAAAAAATTGATGATCCTGATAGATCATCTTGGCATGTGCAATTAGACGCCTCTCCTAAAACCAATGATTCTGACTCGATTATCTTGGCGTGTGCAGCTTAACTTACGTGAGAGAGCGCTTGAACTACCTTTCCCAAAATTCCAGACCGATAACATCATCACTTATTGCTCAAAGTAATATCGGAATTAAATAATAAGAGAATCAAAGAATTTTCTTTATTCATAAATTAAAAGAATGAAGATAAAGCAATAAAAAGCTAGAAGAGTTCAAACAAGTTGAAGCTATTCATTTATTACAATAAAAAGCAAAGAAGGAAAAGATACAAAGAGGTCAAAACTCTCCCAAGAGCTTCAGCTTATTTTCTGTTTAGTCAATAACTTGGTAACGGGTCTTTTCTACAGAATGTAAAGCCTGGCGATACAAATCATCATCATTTATAGCAAGTTGCTAGGTCAACCATTGACAGGATTCCTCAATTGCCCAACTCCTCACTATGCCTTCTTATTCGAGTTGTCCATGTTATAGAATTAACTTCTCTCTTCTTTTCATTGACTCTCCCAGTCTGGATTTATTGGCTTCTAAAATAGCCTGAGTTTTAGTGATAGTCTTCAGAGCTTTGAGGATTGCTGCTTGGCTCTCTTCAATCTCAAAATCTGCCTTTTTCAACCCTCTAGAACTGTCTCTTGATTGGCTCGAAGTTCCACCAACTCCTGATACTAGTTCTTCTCCTGGCGCCTTAATTCCTCTTGACGAGCCATTAGATCCACTCGAAGCCGTGTTGCATCAATTTCAGCAATCGCTTCTACATCCGCATGACGGAGAGTATCTAACATTTGTACTTGTTCTTCCAAAGCTTCTAAGCGGGATCGATAAAGGGTTGCTCATTCACGACCTCCAATCCTCTCGATGTTGTCTAGATAACTGACCAACATCGGGCGACCAAGTTCGAGGAAGTCTCTTCCATCTAAAATCATGCCGATACATCTTCTCAGTAGCCTCATAAAATTATTGATACTGTGATTGAAAAATTCTTCAAGTGGATTGACAGTGTCTAAGTTGAGGACAGGCAATACTGAGTAAGAAGTTGCAGTTGGGGGTGTAGCTTCCATAGGAGTTGACAAGGAAGCAGCTTGTCTTTGCACCAAACTCATTATATGCAGGGCCAGTAACGCCAACAATGAGCCGACTGAATTTGGAACCCAAGTAGAAGTCTCACCAACACTGGTCGTTTGACCAATGGGGCCGACAGGAGAAGATTTTGAAGGAGCAATACTACCTGAAGCTCCCCCAGCTATGGAAGTAACCTCGAATGAGAACTTCAAATTATCTTCTTCTCCAACTAGTAAACTGGAAGCTACAGGTAGAGGATCAATTGAAGCACTAACAACCATAATCACCGAGGGCAAGCTTGGCTTCGGAACAAACGGTAATAGGCTGGGAAGCTGATGGCACGCCAACAACAACCGGAAAATTATTTTCGGAACAAACGACCGGTATTAAAGATGGCAAGCTTGGCTCAGGAAAGTTGGAAGCTTCTCGGACTTCAAAAGCAGCAACCTGTGTCCTATCGTTGCTCCCTAGTTCATCAGCTAGAGGAGTTGAAGTAGGAGTGGAACAAGGAATAAGCATGAAATAGTCCGTGTCAAACTCCTCCGCAGAACTGCCAATTTGCCCACTAACCCAGTTGTACCGAAATAATCCACTAGCTTCTATGATTCTACTCTGGTAGTTGAGTGCATCGGCGAGTGAAGATGACTACCTGAATCTCAAAAGCAAAAAAGGATGTCATATATATATATATATATATATATATATATAAGAAAAATAAGACATAAAAAGAAATGCAAGAACCATGCTAGTAGAAACAAGCCCTGTAGTTGGACTGAATGGAGGAGCTATAGAAGTCTCCAACAGTGCACCTGTTTTGCTACCTTAAGGTTACGTCGTTATATGCTCTAGAGACCGGAGAGTAGGCAGACCTGGGGCATTAGTAGCACTTACAGGAGCCGCCAGCACATCTTCTTCAGCCGGTGTTGTTGGAAGAGTTGAGGCCGAAAGGTCAACTGCAAATCAGATTGCCGTCTCTTCAAGAATTACCATTGTCGGCAAAGTCCGTTCGGCTGACCTCTTCCTTTTTCGGGTTAGCTTGCCTCTTGATATCTGACAACACTTAGGAGATGGACTTCAAACTGGCGCATCGTTACCTCTGATAATTGCACGGGCATCCTCGGCACTAGTATTATCATCATCGCCTCCAATGTCGTCATCATCTGAATCGCAACCATCCGAGGACTCGGTCTCCACATCAAGGAATTTGTCCATTCCCTTTACTTTAACTCTCTTGGCTCCCTTTTGCTGAGAGTAGAAGTCTTCTATCTCCTTGCAATAGCTATGGTTTATGGAGAAGTTGGGCATGACAATATTGGCAACACTGTACCAGGTACAAAAACTAAGCGCCATGCTGAGAACTGGAGACTTCTGTGGCAAGGTAAATTTAGGTCTAGTTCCCCCGACCACGAAGTGAAACCATCCTCAAGCCCCTTCGTAAAGATTACCTTCATAATCTAGCTTCTTATTTGGGTTCCCAATATAGAGTTGCGCATATCCGAATTGGCGAGCAAAACAGCTTGGTGTATACAGTTCTATATAGCACATGGTGTCTTGTCAATACACCAGATATGCAGGACAAATATTGAATAACCACCAGAAAGCTCCTGAAGATAGAGTGGAATAATTGTTTGGGCTCAAGGTGTTCTTGAATTTTGACCCGTACTCTCTGTTTGGAAAATCTGGAAAGCAACTCTTGATCTCGTAATTTTGATGGTGTTGGAGTGTCTTATGGATCACCAACATATAGTGGCTCTTCCAAGTAGAACGTTCATACATCTCCACAAATAATGGCTTGTCAATTGGACAATAGTCTGCCGCTCTTATTAATGAGGGGCAGTGCATGACAAGCCAAGCCATCAAATATATATAGGGCATCTCTACCCTAGGATTCGGTTTCACTGTAGCAATTTCTTGTGTTGCTTTCCCTTTGGCAGCTTTCCCTTTTCAGGCCTTGCCCTTATCTGCAGGGATGTAACCATTGCAGAGTGCCCAGAGCCTGCTTTGAAGGTTGCTCACCATTGCTGGAAGGAGTCTAAGTGGACATCCGTATGCCAATAAAACTATTGGGTAGACCACGTTCATTGCAATGGCATCTTTAGGCAGCGAAGGAATGCCACACCTCTTTAGCCACAACAATAAAAATCCAGCAACCAGACCCCTGTCAAACCTTGGAAACTAAGTCTGGTAGTGGAAGCTCTTGACGACGGTGCCAGGGTTGAATCCATCTTCATTTGATTCAGTTGTGTAAAAAATTGACCCTGTCTTGGCAATGCGTCGGTCGATTTCCTCAATATTGATAGGTTTACATCCGCGGATACACGACAGACTCTCCTTCAAATTTATGAAGAGATAATCGACTCATTTATTGTGACCGATGCCTTGGTTTCGCACACCCGCCAAGTCGGCGCAGATGCAGCAGTGGCACATCATCTCCCAATATATCTCATAGACGGGTTCATCCTTTACCCTTAGTATATTCAACTCTTCCGTGGTTGGAATATACTCCTCGTAGGGAATTTCGCCCATTGATAATGCCGAAACTTTATACATCTCTTGGAGAGCGAGTCCTACCTCACCCACTGGTATGAAGAAAGTGCTGGTCTTGGGGTTGTACATCTCCAGGAGGTTGAAAAAAATGATAAGAACTCTAGAGAAGGTCATACTGGATATTTCGAATGGCTTTATATAAGACAATCTCCTTCAGGATTTGTTCATGAGAATCCACCATGTACTTGACGAGGCGGAACCATCACATGTTGTTTTAGGAATGGACCCAGCCAGGCATCCTGAAGTCATGAGCTGGGTATTGACCATCCTTTGCCATGAACTCGCCAACAAAAGTCTTTGCGCAAGTAGAAATCTCCCCGATGCTCCTTGGTAATTCTACCTAGACGGAGTCCAGTGACACACCTCTTGGGACCATCTTGATAGGTCCCATGAGCGCCAAATTTTCCCGTGGCAACTCCATCATATTCTTGGGTTAGATCCCACTCCAACTCGCGACGAGCTGATAACCTCTGAGGGTATACCAGAGGGTAGTTTCACTCCATATCGGGCAGAAATATCAGCATGTCTCCAGTCTGGTAAAGCCACTTGTTTCTTTTTTCGAACAGAATTTCATCTGAATTCTGCACCGTATCGCCAAAAAGGAAGGTTGGCTTCTCCAAGGCATCCTGATTCATGGCTTCGAATGGGGCGTCAGTGATTATCTCCCTTGCAATGGCAGGACTATATCTCAATAGCTTTTCTCGGCATTCTCGCAGACCTAGCTTATAGGTAGGGAGTTCGGTAGTAAATCGGAACTGGGTGGCTCGGTCTACACCTCCAGCAAACCCAAAGTGATGCCTGCGGGAGAGATGATCCACTGTATAGCCAACTGGAAATGAAAGAATCGAAGTTAGAAAATATTCTAAAAACAGTTGGAAAATGCTAAGTATCGAAACGTGGAGTTAAAAATAACTTCACGCGAAGCTAATCAAATAACTTTGCTTACAAACAAAATGCGAAGCTATAGAATAACTCTGCGTCTGAAGAAAATACGTGAAGCTAATAAATATATTCGCTTCAAAAGCCAAAACGTGAAGCTAATCCATAACTTCGCGCAAAAAATGCAACAGTCAAAAGTAACTTTGCGTAATAAAGCGTTTGACGCGAAGCTAAAGAAATAGTTTCACGTAGAAGAAGACAAGAGCTCTCTGATTCTCCAAGTCAGAACTGACTGGAGTATGATGATGATTTTGCCAGTGAATACGACGTTTAGTCGGTTAAAACCGAGCCAAATCACTCTAAAAAGGAGTCAAGAGTGGAGATTTTACCTTTGATCGGCGCGGTATAGATTAGGCCACCGTTCCAGCCACTGCCACAGCCAATGCCACTGCTGTTGGTACCGGCAGGCAATGGAGACGAGGCATGCGAAGTGCTGATCTTCTTGGGTGCCATTAAGCAAGAAATCACAAAGAAAATCTGGTAAAATGGGAGTGAAAGTCACTGGAGAAATCGGCCGTAGGGAGTTTTGGAGTTCTGAGTTCTTCAGAAATTCTTGAAAATTCTTGAAAGAGTGAAGAAGAAAAAGAGACTCTATTTAAATGAGAAAACCCACCCCTTCGTATTCGACATGGAGATCGGAGCCGTTTTGACGGTGCGACGCGAGACTATTAGCTTTGCGTATTGAAGCGTAAATGCGAAGATAAGGCATGAGCTAATTTCACTTTCAGATGCACTAGATTGCAGATCCAAAGTATTTCAAAATTGGCCAAGTTATAAATTATTTTGAAAACTTTGGAGGGAGTCCTGTTAGTGGCAAATTTTTTTAAGAAGATGGTAAAATATCCCTCAGAATGCGTAAGTAAATTCGTAACTTTGCGTCTGACCAAAAGGTTAGCTTCGCATAGAGTAAAACGCAGAGCTAAGTCCCCAGCTCCGTGTCTAGAAGTATTTAACTCTGCGTGAGCAGATTCTCTAAATCCTAAATTAATTGTTATTAAGATTTGAGTTTATCCAATATCCAAATTGAGTCCAATCAGAATTCAAATTAAAAATATTTAAATCAAAATCAATTATTTGATTAGAATGTTTGATGAATATAAAAAGTTTCTATTCCTATTCCTATGGAAATTTTCATAACCAACTAAACTTTATAAATATTCTCTTAACAGAGACTTGAGAGACTTTTTTTGGAGGGATCTTTTGGGAGTTCAAGTTATGCATGAGACCTTTGAATTCATTGAGATCAGCAGAGAGAGAGAGAAGTTAGGGCCGGCCATTAACTTTTTCAAAGGAGATCTTCATATCGGATCGTCAACATGTTCTACTAGATAGAACCCGTCGCCACATTAGAACCCACTTTTATTGTAAATGAGAGCGATAAAATATAAATCCTCTCATTTATTTTTCTATTATTTCTCTTGCGTTGTAATCATTGTAATCAATGGAAGAAACCAAGAATTTTGGAGAGAACAAAATTCAACATATAAATTGTCTAAAATCAGAAACTTTAGAGAGAATAGATCAAATCAGAGAACATTGAGAGTTTGTGGTTCAGAGAAAGTCTTACGTTCATGGACCGAATTAAAGTTGATTATTAATGATATTGCAAATTATAAATTTTTGGTCGCTCAAATCTCTCAGAGTTAAAAATTAATCTCTCAAATTGAAAATAAAATAAAAAACTCTCAAAAAATACATAAAAGTTTTCTTATAAAAAACTTTCTTTTGTATCCTTCAAAGTCTTTTGGAGATTTAAAGAGCTCTTCTGTGAGAAAAAAAAACTTTTTTATATATCTTTTTAGAGGTTTTTCTTGTCTTATTAATTTGTAACATCAATTTGTAACTTGAGAGATTTGAAAGACCCCAGATTTATAATTTGCAAAATCAATAGTGAAGTTTAAACTTGGTCCATGAATATAGGATTTTTTTATGAACCACGTAAATTCTTAGCATTCCTTGGTTTGCTCTATTCTTTCTAAAGTTTCTAATTTTAGTACATTATATATTGAATCTTGATAATCCATAGTTCTCTATTTTAGATTATTATCTATTATTTCTGGTGAGCAAGTGATATTAGAATTTCATATATATTATAGATAATAAATCCAACACCAATTGAATATTTTGAAGAAGTATGCTTTCTAAAACTATTAAAATTATAATTTTTAAATAAGTTTTATTCAAAATTCGATTTTTAACTGAAGAAATTAACCAATCCTAATATGTTCAGTTCGGTTTTGATTTCCAATTGGCACAGTTTGGTTTTGTTATAATTAGCAAAAACCAAACTGAAACCGATAGATATTTACTCAGTCATATTGTTCGTGCATATTTTCCTTTGGTTCATTTCTTAAAGAAAGTGTTTTGTGACATGTCTCTTCTTTCTTTCTTCCTAATTTCTGTGTTGGAAAGGGAGAGGCTGTGGTCAAGAGATTCTTTTCTTAAGGGATAAGGATTCTAATTTGACCTAACTATCTCTTTTAGATCGAAAGCCAATAGGAATTATTGATTCTAATTTTTAGTTAAAAATTGAATCCTATGAAGTAAGGAATCAAATTTTATCCTAATAATTAGATAATAGTAAATCTAATTTAATTGGTCTAAATTATTTTATTAAACACAATGGTTGGGTGGGTTGGTTGATTTGGGTGTGGGTTAAGTTCCATAAAGTTACGGGCTCAAGTCTTGGTCTCCAATTCTTATAAATTTAATTAATCTAGCATTACTCTCTTTTTTTATTTTATCTTTTTTCTAAGAAAAATCATTTAATAATGCAAAATTTTCTTTTTAATAAATTCGAAAGTTGTAAACAGAGTTGGTGCTACAATTATGCTCATGGCACATTAATATGTGAAGCCTCTATTTTTTTTTTTTTTTTCAATTTGAATGACATGACAATATAATAGTATACCCTATGAATTTTTTATCCTCAGGATACATCTTATTATGATTATATTCGAAAATAATCATCCATAAAGAACATAACTCACACATATTATTAATCATAACATAAGTTATCGTCAGTGGGAACTCATTTTGGGTCAAACTGCATTAATTAGATCTCGAAAGTCAATCTAGATCTTAATCTTCCCATTCTTCTTAGGAAGTAGGACGATATTTCCATCCTGTTTGGATATTAATTTTCACCAGACTGTATAAGTCTCTTTACTTCAGACTTGGTAGATTCCATTAGTTATGCGTAGAATTGTCCCTTTTGTTGTTTCACTGATTTTGCATCGATGGACTCCATTTAGTTGATTTTTTTAAACTAAATAACTCTGTTTCCCTCTCCATGCTAACTTTTCTCTTTCTTCCTTATCTCTCTCTCTTTCCCAATAAATGGATCCTCTCCCTTGTGATCAATCCCTTTTCCTTCCATCAAATCACTTTGAAATATCTCAAGATGTGTTCGTTTGCATGGAAATAAAGAGAAGTAGTGGAAGTACGGCTACTTCAACTACATGTGTTTGTTTGGCCAAAAAGAAAATTGGAAATTACTTCCACTAACATAATTAACATAATGTAAATCCCATGTGGCATATATATATATATATATATATATATATATATATATATATATATATATATATATATATATATATATATAAATATATTACTTGGCACGTGCCAGGCATGGCTCAGCCTGTGTGGGCCGTGCCGTGCCCAAGGCACGGGCGACCCTGGCTCACCCGAGCCGTGCTGGGCATGCCCAACGGGCCGCCCGATCCATTTGCCAGTCTTAGTTTAGTTAGAGTTTATGAGGATTTGTTAGAAAGAGTTCTTTAGTTAGGGTTATTTCATTAAAAAAAATAGACAGACCTGTCCCAGTTAGAAGAGAAAAATTCTATAAAAATCTCTATCAAATAATATAGGAATATAATAGGATACAAAGTAGAAATATGGGCAAATGGAGAAGGGAAAATTAGCACAGGATGAGAAAAAAAAAAAAAATTGGAAAAAAAGGGGCATCAACACTTTATTTATTTATATATTATTATTGTTGTTGTTTTGTGTTGCATAGAGATAAATAACCATTTGCCTCCAAGGCTTCCGTAGAAGTTTCCCATATTTGACACTTTTGGTCTAAGCGACAGATTCTCGAGCCCCGAATGTGGACATTGAAACTTTATAGACTTGTATATTTGTAACATATTTTATCGTAAATGAGGGAAATTTGGTACATGCAGCCGTGAAGTTGCTTTGAATTAGATACAGAGTTTGTCTAACAAGGCACATGCAGCAGCGGCAGATCCAGGAATTTGAACCAGGAAAGGTAAAATTGCATGCGATTTTTTTTTTTTTTTCCAAAATAATCCAAATTTTAGTAGCTGTCTAATTACTTTACAGATAAATTCTAAAAATCCAAATAGAAAATTTTAGCTAAACAGCAATTCTTTCTATTTGGATTTTGAAATTTAAGAAGCTACAATCTTCAATTAATATTATAGCAATTGCTAATTTTTTATTCTATTATAAATTTGTAATAAAAAAAGAAAAAAGGAATTTAAAGATACAAACTCTGCAACTAAAATTAACTGAAAAATATCAAATATCATGTCTCAAATTACAAGATTTGCTAAGAAATAAGTATTAAACAAGCAATCAATATACAAAATAGAATTTCATTAGGGTTTTACCTAGAAAAAGCATTCTAAAACTGAGAATTTTAGGGAAAAAAGAAAATCTGAGAGAGAAAGACTCTAACAAAGTATGAGATCAAGTTCTAAACTTGTTGGGATCAAACCCTAGAGTCGTCAAAGATCAGATTTTAAATTCATTGGAGATCAAATTCATCGAAGAGAGCGCAAGAAGGAAGCGCAAAGAGAATGGCAGCAATTGTTTTTCTTAAGAGGCATCAATAAATTATTTAGGGGAGAGATTATAGTCCCAATTTAACTTATTTTGGGAGGATAGAATTGTCAATTAAAAACTCAGCAGGTGCAGATTTGTAAATAAAAATTAAAAAGTCAAGAAATTTGGTCGGGAAATTGTATTTGTGCACGGAAGTTTACTCTTCACACCCACATTACTTTCTACACCAATCTTTCATTTTGAAACGAAGTCAATTTATAATTTATGCCAAATTATTTTTCCAAAATTAACCCTCCCTCTCTTTCTCTTATATTTTTTCCGCAACTCCACTCTAACTCTCCATCCGCCCGCGTCGTTCTTCTCTCTCTCTCTCCAAATGGCTTCGTTTCAAAATGATAGATTGGTGTAGAAAGTAATCTGGACGTGAGGAGTAAATTTCTGTGCGTACATAGAATTTCCCTTCGACAAGATTAATAGTGTCTGTTTTGCTGATAAACAAAGAAAGAGAGAAAAAAAAGGAGACGAGAGAAAACAGATAGATGAGAGACAGTCAGAGAAATAATTGATAGATGATAGATGGCAAATTGTAATTATTTGTAATTTTTAAATATTTGCCTGAAGTAAATTTCCATGCGAATTTTCCAATTTGGTCATGTGAGAAGTAATTAAACTTATTGAAAGGTAATTAAAAAAAGTCTATAATAATAATAATAATAATAATAATTGTTATTATTATTCTTATTATTATTATTATTTTGGGGGAAGGTGGGGTAGCTGACCCCCTGAAAGGCATGTATGTCTGCTACCCCTGTGCGCATGTTAGACTGATGATTTTGAATTCAACCGTAGCACACATACATAAATTATGAAGACTTGACTTAAATTATCATTATAAATAAGGGAAATTTGGGACATGCAGTCGTTAAAGGGTTTTGAATCAGATACAGAGTTTGACTAACGTGCACATGCAAGACGTACGACTAGCGATTTTGACTTCAACCGCAGCACATATGTACACTATGAATACTTGACTTGACAGTACATACGTATACTATGAATACTTGACTTGATCTACTCTCAACTCTTTTTTCCATCGAAAAGGGAAAAGCATTGCAATTGCTCTCCATTGTTTGCTACAAGCCAGGTCTCGGAAGACACTACGTACATCACTGTCATGCTATTTTGTTTAATACCTTAACATTATATATTCTAGGAAAATGGAAAATGGGAAAGATCATACATATATAGTTTCTTCCAGTTCCTCTCATCCATCATCGAGTAAAGCCTCAAAAGTCTCAAGTCAGCTTTTAACTTGTAAAAATGCTTATATATTAATTATAGTGCACGAATACATACAAGAATGCAAGACATACATGGATAAGAAATTAAAAAAAAAAAAATCGAATATGACATATTGACATTTCTCATGCATCTGCTAAGTGAAGTGTTAGAAGGGTGATAAAAGTCGATTTTCTTGACTTTGTTTAATATGTAGGATAAAAATTTTCAAACTATTTTGATCCTTGATTCGCACGTGTTTGAGGCACGCATGAGTAATCGATCGCTAGCATGCTATTTACTCAATATATAGCACAATATAATATATTCTAGAGAAATGGAAAAAAGTAAAACAGTTGCTTTCAGTTCCTCTCACCCGTCGGTGAACAAACCCTCAAAAGTTTCATGCCAACTTTTAACATTTAGAAACACTTAGATATTAACAAGTGAGAAACCCACGCAAATACTTGATATTTTTTTAAACTGTAATCCATAAACTTGAGATAATAATCACATATCTTTAAAATAAGAATTATCGAAGTTGTTATTACTTTTCTTTATGGGAGAAATATATTTCATAAAATATTTCTTCGAAGATGACATCTTACAGTCTGAAACCAAAGAATACTATAAAAAATAAATTCTAAAAATTTAATTTTATGATAAGACAAATGAAGAGGATTTCTTTGTGGAAAAAACAAAGAGGATTTATCTTTCAAATATGAGATTATCTCTCTCCTTCTAAATTTTTTAATGGGATAAGTGGATAGTTGTTAAGAAGTTATTCCTAAAATTTAGGAATCCTAAACCGTTTTTTAGTATATGTTAATAATAATTTTATCTGAAAATACACAAAAATTCAGATGGGCAATTCTGTTTTCTCAGTTTTTGTTTATTTTACAAATTATAAATTCAAATTTTCTCTCTCTTCTTTACTTAGTAATGTAGAAAGATTACAGTGCACGAATATATAAGTTTCTATTTAAAAATATAATGAAAGATGTACATGGATAAAGAAATCAACTGCTTGCTGGAAAAAATTGAATATTACATGTTGACAATTATTATGCATCTACAAAATAAAGTGTTGATAAAAGGGTGATAAAAGTCAATTTTTTATTTTTTTTGTTTAATCTGTATGATAAAAATTTTCAAGCTATATGACCCTTCAACATGTTTGAGGCAAGTTATTTTACTCAATACCACAATATATATTCTAGGAAAATTAAAAAGGAAAAACAATTGCGTTCAGTTCCTCTCAGTACCCATCAATGAGCAAAGCCTCAAAAGTCGAAAGTCAGCCATTAACTTTGGATATATATGATTCTCTTTATAATTTTACTGGAATTAAAGAATTTAGTAGAGTTGTTTCACCCAAAATGGACTGGAGTTATGAACTTATAATCATGGAATCGACTTGATCATCATATTATAAGTTCATTCCATACCGAACCAAACTAGAATAAGCTTATGTACATTCTTGTTATGAGAAGGGGTCATTTGAACGTATGTGAATAAATTCTATGTTTCCATATGGATCCCTGTTACATTCTATTTAGGATTAGGAATAGGCATAATCGGACCCGCTTTTGACATATCTATCGTTATTTGGGTGTCATATTCACTTCTAATTTTTAGTACAAATAGGGATTGTAATGGACGCATGTATGAATCAATTTTTAGTCCGTCTTATACAAAAATTTGAATAAAAATAAAAATTTTAATTTTTTTATTCAAAATTTTGTATAGAGAAAATCAAATATTAGCCCGTGGACATATTTATTGCCATATCTAAGTACAAGAGATATGCATTTGAGAGAACAACTGTTTGAAAGATATTGAGTATGACCTATTGACATTTATCATGCACCTATAAGTAGGGTTGCTAGTGGATGCCTCCATGGGTTAATTTTTGGCATGTTCTTTACAAAATTTTGAATTAATAAAAAATATTTTTTTAACTCAAAATTTTGTACAAGGAGAGTTAAAAATTGGCTCTTAGATGCATCTATTACCATCCCTACCTATAACACAAAAGTGATCAAGTGGTGATGAAAGTGATTATTTTGATTTTCTTTAATCTGTAGGAGGAAAATTTTGAAGCCATTTTACCTATGATTCACACATGCATGCTTAACGTACGATAGATCACAAGGATGCTATTTTACTCGGTACCTCAATACAAATTCTATGAAGGCAAAGAAAATAGAGTTGCTTTCCGTTCCTCTCTTAATCATTGAACGAGGTATCATTATCTTGAAGTCAGCTTTTAACTTCTAGAAATGCTTAGGCATTGATTACACTGTATGGATATATAAGTGTCTATTTAAATTTTAAATACAAGTCATATGTATAATGTAGATCAGAAATCAAAGGCTTGGAAAAACATTGAATATGACGATATGACTGGAGATGAAAATTGGCAGGTTCAAAGACAGATCATTAGCTTATTTTATTTAAAATTTTATATTTAGAAAATTATTTCTTTTAATTCAAAAGTTTGAATAGGGCTACGTTGGTCCTTGTACCTGTCTATTCTTATCCCTAATCATGACAATTATCATGCACCAATGAAATGAAGTGTTAGAAGGAATTCTTAGGTATTGAATATACTCAATGAATATATAAGTGTCTAATTAAAATTTAAACACAATATGTACTTAAATCAGAAGTCATTTCTTTGGAGAATATTGAATATGACGTATTGACATTTATTCATGTACTAATAAATTTTAGTATCTTAAGGGTGAGAAAAATCGATTATTTTGATTTTGATTGATCCACAGGGTTAAATGTTTCCAAACAATTTTTTGATTCACCAAATGATTAAACTACTTACATCACAATCAGCTATTTAAGTAATTATTTTGGGTGGACCATCATATACTTTTACTAATGAAGTATGTGACACCTTTGTTTATAATATCTTTTAGAATTGCACGAAATAAAATTTCAATGCTTGGATCACCCTTTTGTCGGGTTATCTTATATAATTATCTCCTAAAATGTTAACGTTAAAAAAAAATAATAAAGATTACTTCAAATGACATGCCAATAGTCCCGTCCATTTTCATCCCTACGATGATCACTTCAATTGACTCCGAGACAAAGCAAAGCATAATGCTCATGCAAGTTTTTAGCCGAAGATAATAGATTGATCTCCATGAAAGGATTATGGCAAGTGCATGCTCCACATAAAGCAGACACAAACTCCAAGGATTCAAGCAGATATACTGTTAATGATGAAGGGTGTTCAATCCAAGATATAGAGGATTCAATTGCAAGATAATGGATATTCATTCATCCTCAGTAGGTGAGATCAATATTTAAAATAGTGATAACGATAAGATAACGTTTTGCTTTTATTAGATTATATTGCATATAGTATAACGCATAATGTAGGTTATATAATTTCTTATTTATGCAATAAAAATTAATATAAAACTATCTAAAATAATTTTTATAAATTAAAAAATAAATTTAAAAATATCTAAGAAAAAATATAAAACCATTTTATAATACATAATACAATAATTTTTACATTTATCTTTACAAATTATATTAAGTCTATAACCGTAATTTTAGCCATCACTAAAATAAGAAAACAAGATTCTAATTTTTTATTTCAATTCTATTTATTATTGTTGTTGTAATTTATATTTTATAATGTTTAATTTATCTTATTTGTAATTGTTGATTTTAGTTCATTTAAAAATTCAATAGAATCAACAAATAAAATGCTTTAGCAACTGGAGAGGAATTACAATGAGCAAATAAGGAAACAATCGCAAATTAAAAAATTATTAATTCTACAAGCAATCAAATACGTCAATAGCTAATTAAGTAAGAAAATTACAGCAACTCGTTAATAATCAAAATAATAATCAATAACAATATAGAAATTACTAAAAAAAAATTGTAAATAACGTGTTACTTAATTTAATGTAACATTACGTAATAAAATGTAAAATAACATAAAAAAACATACTATTAAGGTGCACTGAGTTATTTCCAATTGTTACGTAGCATTGGGGTTCCGTTAGGTTACGTAACGCAATATAACGGGTTTCATAATACGTTATTTTCAACATTGGGTGAGATAATGGATAATCATTCATCCTCAATAGGTCTCTCTCTCTCTCTCTCTCTCTCTCTCTACAACCTTTCACGACAAAGCCAACTAAACTACATTCAACTAAGCAAGTGAAAGTATCTCCACTAATTGTATGCTCGAAAAATTAAATCTTTCTTTATATTGTCAATTTGATTTTGAATTACAGTAATAAAAGAAAATTACAAAATAAATTCAAGATTACAAGAATGGGGAACGATTGATTTCAATTCCCCTTTTAATTTTTGTGGGTCTTGGCAGTGGTGGAGTTTTAATTTTGCATTCCGTTGACGATCCGATCTGGATTGGAAATTTTCCCTTTGGATTTTTGGACTCCCCCTCTCTGGAAAAAATCCCTCTAAAAGAATTCTGTTTTTCTCTAGACTCTGAGAATTTCTCCCCTTGCAAGAATCCCCTCCTTTTATAGATTGAGAGATTGAGGAGTAAGGTCAAATATCTGTAATTACTTCCTAAAAATTCGGACCAAATCCTTCAAATCTGTGCAATTATTTTCTAAAACTTCGGATTAAATCATAATCGAAGCACGGAGCGGACGACCGGGAGCAACCCGCGGGTGGAGCGCTCCCGCGGGTGCGCTATTCCGCAAGTGGGACCCACCCGCGGGATCACTCTCGAGGGTGCACTCCCGCGGGCGCACCCACAGGTGCACTCCCGCGGGAGCACTCTCAAGGGTGGGACCCGCGGGGCACTCCGGTTTTATTTATTTATTTATTTATTTTTATTTTTTAATCTTCTTTCTTTTTTTTATATCTACATAACTCCCACCAAAGTTTTCAAAACTCTGTATTGATTTGTAACGAATTTCGAAATACTTTAGACTCTTTGATTTTGACTTTTTAGTCTTCATTGTATGGCGCAAATTTTTATGGTATATTGTGAACCATATTCAAAAATTGCTATCTTCCAGCAGTTTTTTTTTGTTGGAGGTATACTATTGAACCTCTCTGATGTATCAGAGATTGCTTCTAGCAAGTTTTCTTGATACTGGCTATTATACTTGTGCGGCCTAGCCATACTTTTACTTCTAGTTTTGCTTCAGAAAATTTGCTGTCTGCATGCAAAAATATTTTTGATGTCTCATTCAGAGGCTAAGTGCATGACAGACAACCTGTAATAAATTTAACAGACAGAGAAAATTGTTAATATGTCTTATGCAAGATAAGCAGAGTTATAATATTAATGTACTTTTTAGAGGATAAGCAAAGGTATGATGTTAACGTGCTTTTTAGATGATAAACAGAGGTATGATATTAACGTGCTTATTGGATGATAAATAGAGGTATGATGTTAACATGCTCGTTAGATGACAAGCAGAGGTATAATGTTAACGTGCTGACTTGATGACAAGCAGATGTATGATGTTAACGTGCTCATTAGAATCCTAACCATTCAGTGACATCTAGTATGACAGATTAGGAAAAGACAAAGGTATCATTAAATATGCCTTGAGGCCCAACCTATTCAGAGGATATGGTCATGATAATAAAGAGCAGACTAAACAGAGGTGACTGTTAACATGTTCAGCTTGAAATTTGACTATCAGAGATAACTGTTAACTTGATAGAGAGATGGTTTTTGTCAGAGGTAATTTTTTTTACTTGATAATATCAAAAAGAAGTTTATCAGAAGTTGTGATGTTGGACTTGATGAAGTGTAAGTTTTCTTTCCTGTCAAAAGTGAAAACTTAACGGGACATGAGATTTGATCGGATTTGATCTCATATAATTTTGAATTCTGATGTCAGATGTATGAGTTTAACTTGACAAATATTTTGGAGTGTCACTTGCTCTGCTGGAGAAAAATGACGAGAAAATTTTTGTTGTTAGAGGTGAAATCTTAACTTGATAGGGATTTCATTGGACTTGATCTCATGGAGAAAAATAATTCAATTTTATATTTTGGTGTCAGAGGTATGATTTTAACGTGACAAATATTTTAAAGACTTACTGGTTTTGCCAGAGAAAATTAATGAGAAAAGTTTTACTGTCAGAGGTGAAATCTTAACTTGACAGGGATTTAATCAGATTTGATCTCATTTAATTTTGAACTCTGATGTCAGAGGTATGATTTTAACTTGACAAATATTTTGGAGTGTCACTTACTCTGCTGGAGAAAAATGACGAGAAAAGTTTTGTTGTCAGAAGTGAAATCTTAATGTGACAGGAGATTTGATCTCATTAGGATTTTTAGCAAAGCCCCAGCTATCAACGGATTTGATTAGACTTTACTAACTAGCATTTGAGTTGGGCTAACCATCCTATTCCCCTCAGCATAGTGAGTAGACGAGAATTTCGTTTGGGCTTATATGCCAAATCTTTTCTCTTCCCTTTACTTTTGCAGCTATGGGCGATAATGCATCTTTATAATTGGATAAGGATACTATTGTAGTAGATTTGTCATGGAATTTTTATTAAACCCCCAGCTATCAACGGGTTTGATTTGCCTTTACCAACTACCATTTGAGTTAGGCGAGCCATACTATTCTCCTCAGCATGGTAAGCTATCAAGAGTTTCGTTTGGGCTTAA
Source organism: Dracaena cambodiana (assembly GCA_036321105.1). Classification (NCBI taxonomy): domain Eukaryota; kingdom Viridiplantae; phylum Streptophyta; class Magnoliopsida; order Asparagales; family Asparagaceae; genus Dracaena; species Dracaena cambodiana. Next base: position 32,377,191 of record JAYEPQ010000015.1, on the reverse strand, counting down.
ATGCCAAACTTTTCCCCTTCCCTTTATTTTAGCAGTTTTGGGCAATGATGTATCCTTATATTCAGATAAGGATACTGTTGTGACAGATTTGTTATTGGATTTTTAGCAAATTTTCAGCTATCAACAGATTTGATTTGCTTTTACCAACTACCATTTGAGTTAGACTAGCCATACTATTCCCCTCAGCATGGTAAGTTATCAAGGGTTTCGTTTGGGCTTAAATACCAAACATTTTCTCTTTCCTTTGCTTTAACAGTTTTGGACAGTTCATACTTTTACCCCAGCATGATAGGTTGGCGAGAAATTTATTCTCTTCCCATTACCTTGATGGCACTGGGCAATTCCTACTTTTTACCCCTAGCATGATGGGGTTGGTGAGAATTTTATTTTCTTCCCGTTACCTTGACGGTATTGGGCAGTTCATGTTTTTACCCCCAGCATGATGGTTCTCTTCAAGTTACCTTGATGGTGTTGGATAATTCATACTTTTTACCTCCAACGTGATGGAGTTAGCGAGAAATTTATTCTCTTCCCGTTGCCTTGATGGCGTTGGGCAAATCATGCTTTTATCCCCAGCATGATGGGGTTGGCGAAAATTTTATTCTATTCCCGTTACCTTGACACGGCATTGGGCATTTCATGCTTTTTACCCTCAACATGATAGGCTTAATGAGGATTTCATTTGGACTTACAGGCCAAACATTTTCTCTATCCATAGTCGTAGAGACGTTGGATCCATTTTCATTTTATGATCCAAGTTGGGGTGCGAAGCTACACCTGAGTAGCGGCCAATATTTCTTTATTTGTTGTATTGAAAAAAATATCGGATGACTTCATTCCCTTAAGAATAATATTTCTTCAGGAATTTTCCGTTAATCTGTATCATCATCCGGTCGCTGTATTGATTGATCAATCGGTATGCTCTCTTTGGATAGACCGTCTCTACTACAAATAGGCCCTCCCACTTTCGTTGAAATTTTTCCTTAGTCTTGTGCGTCATGGCTAAGACCAAGTCGTCCATTTTGAAAGTTCTTTCTTGTACTTTTTGGCTGAAGGTGCTCTCAAGATTTGTGCTTGATACAATTTGATTTGTTATTGCACGTTCAAGATGCAACTTTAACCTAATATCCGCGGGCTTAGCCTCGTATTTTAAGCTGGCAGAGCCTCGCGACTGGGCTAGTATAACTTTCCATTATACGCTGGGTTGGACTTGTGTGCAGGTTTAGCCTTACACACTGAGTTAGTTTCGCATTATAGTTGCGAGCATAACTTTGCACTCCGCGCGGATCTAGCCTCACGTTTAGATGACTTTACGCTGGCTTAGCGTTGCATTGTATGCAGAGTTTAGTTTTGTTCGCATTTTAATTGCGGGCATAACTTTTCACTCCGTGCGGACATAGCCTCGCATTTAAATGACTTTACACTGGGTTAGCGCCGCATTGTATGCAGAGTTTAGTTTTGTTTGCAATGTTTACTGGACGTGGGTCTCACCCCCTAAGTGGGCCGCATTTGGCTGGTTACGAGCCCATTGTAAATCGACGGGCCACCTTCTTTTCATCGAATATTATGCAAGGCTTCTGGTTGGCTTGGCGCCTTAAGTTTCTGACGTAGACATTAACCTTCTGCTTCTTAAAGTCTATGCAGGGCTGAGAGTTAGTTTTACGTTTATAGCCTCGCGTTTAGATGACTTTATGCTGGCTTGGCCTTGTATTGTGTGCAAAGTTTGCTTTGTATTGCATACAAGGCTTATTGGTATGGGCTCCCTGGGTGGGTCACATTTGAATGGTTATTGTAATTCAATTGTCCGCCTTCTTGTTCTTTGAAGTTTACGCGAGGCTGAGAGTTAGTTTCACATTTTAGCCGTGAGCATGGCCTCGCGTTTAAATAACTTTACGCTGGCTTGGCCTCATACTATATGCGGAGTTTAATCTCGCGTTCTTGCTTCGGTCTTAGCCTCGCATTATATGCAAGTTTATCTGGTTGTAGATCTCACTCCCTGTGTCAACCTCATTTGGCTCTTCATAGAGTTCATCATATGGTAACAAATCACTTCCATCTTTGTAGCAGATTATGCGAGACTGGGTCTTAGCCTTTTATTATGATGATTCTGTGCAAGGTTGAGACTTGTTCTTGTATTATAGGACTTCCATGCTAGCTTAAAACTTAGCTTCTGCATTTTTTTTATATGCAAGGCTGGAACTTAGCCTCGCATTCTGATTCATTTTCAAACTCGGGATTAGCCTCGCGCGCTATATTTGTCTTGTGTTGGCTTAGCCCCGCACATTGGGTTTATCCATGCATGCTGGCTTAGCCTCACACTGATTTTATTTCACATTTCTGTTGTAGGATTAGCCTCGTTTTTATACTTGCATAGCCTTACGATTTATGCTGGCATAGCCTTGCATCTAGATGACTTTAGCGAGCTTAGCCTTACATTTGGATTACTTTAGGCAGATTTGTCCTTGCATATGAGTTGTTGTATGCATACTTAGCCTCGCATCTAGATGAATTTATGCTGGTTTGGCATAACGTTATATGCGGGCATAGCCTCGCATTTTGGCAATTTTGTGCAAGACTGACACTTGGCCTTGCTTTCTTGTTCTTCTGTATAAGACTGACACTTAGCCTCACGTTTCAGGTGCGGGCGTACCTTGCATTTTGGATGACTTTAACGAGTTTAGGCTCGACTTTGGATTATGATTTAACCTTGCCCATATGCTGGGTTAGACTTGTGCGCTAGCTTAACCTTGCGCACTAAGCTAGACTCGTGCGATTGATTAGTCTCGCGCACTGAATAAGTCTCGCGCTTAACTTGCAGACATGGCCTCGCGTCTTGTTTTCTTTAAGCTGGTTAGGCCCATCCCGTGTTTTATGTGGGATTTAGCTTTGCGCTTTGGATGTGGGTTCTACCCCCTGTGTGGATCCATTTGGCTCACACAAGACTGAAACTTAGCTTTGCTCTTCATGCATGGACATGATCTTATATTCTGGATCAATTTATACTAGCTTGGTCTCGACTTAGCCTCGTGTCTGATGAATTTACGGTAGCTTTGAACTTGAGTTTGCATTCCGGTTGACTTTTAGCAAGTTTAGTCTCGCATTTAGATTACTTTGCATAAATTTAACCTCGCGTTGTATGCAGGTTAGATTTGTATGATGGCTTATCCTCGCGCACTGAGTTAGACTCGTGCGCTGGTTTAACCTTGCACACTGAATAACCTTACAACTGATTGAGGATTTAGTCATAGGTGTCCTAGAGTGGAAGATTAGGCCATATTTTGGAGTGTTTCATCTGGTATTCAGTGCCCTGAAAGTGGCCTTCTTTCCGTCAAAAGAGTAGACGCTGGGCATTAAGCCAGATGAGAAATCAGACGAGCACCAACAATTTCACCAACTGGGGAAGTCAAATTAGGTGCAAAGTCACTTATTTTTGTCACATCGCACTCTTACAGCTTCTTCTTGTATTCGGAAAGGTCCATGTAATAGCAATTGACGTTGCTAAAAGCAGAAAATGTTGCACCTTCTTTGCAGCTTCTAGAACCAAGTCATATGCCACAATTCTGCGATAGAGCCACACTCTAGGGCACTATTCTCATCTTCACAAGTTGTGTAATTAATGTAAAGCTGAATGTAGCCTACGAGCTCATGCTCTGGCTCGCGGTAGATCCACTACCAGTGAATTTTATCACTTGGGTCTTCAGTTGTACTGCAAGTTGATCAATCACCCAACCATGTAGTGTGCCTTTTGAATCATAAGCTTCAAGGATTAGATCATCTCTTGAACTATCGGGGAAGAACACAGGTATTTTATCTAGCCTGCATTCGGACGACATCTTCAATCAAGCTTTTCAACATGAACATGTTTCATGAACTACTTCATGTGAATTGTTGCGCAGAGAAGTCACACCAATTTTAAGAAGTCCAGAGACCTGTTTGATATACTGTGTGCTGGCCTGCATACATGCCAAGATGTGTTGTGAAAAAAAAAAACTATTGACAGGTGGGTGAGGCATAACTTGAACTTTCGGAAGTGATTCCCAACCAGATGAACTATGTCTGGAGGTTGGACAACTGATGTTTAAAAGATTCCATCAATGCCTTCTGCCTCAGCAAACCTAGTTTTCCAGATTCTTATTAGGCAGCAAAGCCAAAAAATACTTTTCGAGAGGTCGAATGGCCATCAAAGGCAGTCGAGCACTTCTTGCTTCAAGTCTGGAGGTTGAACAAGTGATGTTTAAAAGATCCCATCAATGCCTTCTGCCTCAGCAAACCTAGTCTTCCAGATTCTTATTAGGCGACAAAGCCAAAAAAAATACTTTTCGAGAGTTGAATGGCCATCAAAGGCAGTTGAGCACTTCTTGCTCCAAAAGTACTTGTTGATGTCATCATAGTTTCGCCACAAAGTATGGGACTTGGTGCTATTGTTCGACCTAAGCCTGAACGACTTTATACAGATATCGCCGGAAGAGCAGGACGACTCATAATTGTGCTTGAGAACCTCCAGCATCAAGTAGTAGGGGCTGCCAATGATCCTCGTGAATCTCTCACTAGGCTTGGAGAATATGGATAGGCTAAAATTAATGACCTTGAGGACTGATTGTCTCCTTCTTATTGGCGAACAGAAAGTCTTTTGGCAATATGTTTGTGGCACGCACATCGGCAGTGGCAAGCTTAGTGTAGTGCTCGCTGGCAACGATGTAGTCAAAGAGCTCGCCTCCCTCCATCGTTGTCATTGTCTAGTGATGAGATCTCAACCATCGACCAGTTGTTGGGGTTATCCACCTTCACGATCACTGGTGTCCTCTGGTGTCTACTAGTTTGAAGGAAGGTGCCATTTCTCTTAACACCAGCAATGTAGGCGGTGGCGGGGTCGCTAATTCGGCCTTGCAAGTGTCGCAGGAGATGCGACGACTAACTTGCTGCTTTTGCCACTGCTCTGGATGTTGCGGGTCCCACTCACCATCAAGTGTTAGGTAGCCGCCATTGTGGTAGCATTCATGAAGAAAGCGAGTGAAGCCCTCGCCATCGTTTTAGACTTTAGAGATAACTCTCCACCTTTCATAAGCCTCCGAAGATCAAGCAGCAAATAAGGGTGTTTCCTCCATGAAAGAGAAGGCTTACAACATTACTGGTGAGGTCAACACAAAAAATTTTTTTGTGAAAGGGAAATACGTCATGTCCAGCCGGCTCCATGGCCCATAGCAAAGAATTTTAGCCCGGTGATAAACCCTCCATAGATATGATTGTAAGTGTGGATGATCTCCTCGCTGGCCCTTTTAATTGCAGCGCTTAGCGGACCGGGCTAATCGGTCCGATCCGAGAAAGGGACCTTGCCACTCAATCTGTAGATGGAGGAAGATAAGGCCCAACCAACAGTCGGTTACGGATCTGCCAAACCGTGATGTTGGTCATACGAGAAGGGGTTCTCGATGGCGTTGCTGAGGGGAGAATCGTCGATCGTAGGAGGATCTTGTCGCCGAACTGCAGAGGAGCCTTAGCATTCCCTTTTCAATAATTCGCAAGCACTGCAAGGAGAGCAAATCTCGGAGATAGAGTAGGTCGAACAATCAGTATTGCATGATGGTTGGAGTTCAACCGAGGGGCTTTTTGTGAGCTGTTCATGTTGCTTCCTTGTAATTTGTTGATTAGCCAGTTAGACTTTATTTTTTATTTTTTATTATTTTTTATATTATATATATATATATATATATATATATATATATATATATATATATATATATATATATATATATATAATTCTTTTATTTTTATTTTATTCTCTTTTTTATTTTTATTTTTATTATTATTATTTTTATCGTTATTATTATTTTTTTTATTTTTTTTATTTACTTTATTTATTTGTTCGGCACCTGCGGGTCGCATGTTTCTCTCTCTTTTTTATTTTCTTATTATTATAATAATTATTATTATTATTGTTGTTGTTGTTATTTATTTTTTTTAGAGCTTTGACTTTTCTTTTTTTTTTATGTATAGGCAATGATGCCTTTTCAAATTTTTTTTTGTAGGTGTTGACACCTAGCTTTTTATTTTTTATTTTTTATTTTTATTTTTATTTTATTTTAATTTAATTTTATTATTTTATTATTATTATTATTTTGTTCGGCATACCGCGGGTGTAACCCATGGGTAGCACCCTCGCACCACATGTTTTTTTTATTTTATTATTTTTTAAAATGCAATTTTGTCAATTATTTTTGTCAAAATTTTTTTTATGGGCCATAACGCCTCACTCTTTTTTTTTTGATAGACGATGACGTCTTGTTTTTTATTATGGACGATAACGGGAAAATTCTATTTATACAGTGCAATTTACTTTCGACACCTGGTGCTTTTTACACCAAACTTCCATTTTGAAATGTCACCAATTTACTCTATGCACCCAAAATTTTTTTTCAAGTTTAATTCTCCTCCTTTTCTCTATCTCTTTATATCGTCCAATCCAAAATTTTTCGAGTCGAATATTAATTCCTAAGCTAAAAATATATTGGTCGGGTATTAATACCCAACAAAAGAATTGCTTGCTTGGGTTTTAAAACCCGACCAAAGAATTGCTTGGTCGGGTATTAAAATCCGACCAGCAGCCGACGCCTCCCTCATAAAAGATTCATAAGTAATAATAAATTGTAAACAAATATATATAAAAAACTAAGAATAAATTTAAATTGTACCTTAGATTTGTGATACCAATTGCATGTTGGAATTTTCCATTTGAATAAAAAACTCAAACTAAAATTTCAAACCCTAATTTTACTTGTTACAGTGAATTCGAATAATTTAAAATTTCTCCAGATCCTTTTAGGAACATAAATTTAAAAAATTTAAGATGTTAAGAAATCAAATCAATGGGTTTGTGGGAGATGTATTTTTTTTTAAATTAAATTTCACTAAAAAATATTTTTAAAGATTCTATAGAAAAAACAGAGGAGGAATACGAGGAAGACGATGAGTTGTAGTTCTAAATTTTAAAAAGTCTTAATTTGTGATTCAAAAGGGTAACTTAGTCAAAAAATAAATAGTAAACTTGTAATTATTTACAAATTTTAAAACCGTGCATGAAGAGTAAATTTCCGTGTGTAAATAGAATTTCCCGCGATAACGCCTCATAATTTTTTTTAACAGGCGATAACGTCTTGTTAATTTTAGTAGGCGATAACACCTCACATTTCTTTATCGTTACCTGGTGATGACGCCTAGGCTCCGAATCAAAAAATTTAAAGATCGGATTGCGCCGCCCAAACTCCCACTGTGGTCGCCAATTCTTATACGTCCGAAAAATTGAATTTTTCTTTATATTGCCAATTTGATTTTGAATTACAGCAATAAAAAAAATTACAAAATAAATTCGAGATTACAAGAATGGGGAACGATTGATTTCAATTCTCCTTTTAATTTTTGTAGGTCTTGGCAGCGGTGGAGTCTTGATTTTGCACTCCGTTGACGATTCGATTTGGATTGGAAATTCCCTCTGGATTTTTGGACTCCCCTCTCTGAAAAAAATCCCTCCAAAAGAATCCCTTTTTTCTCTAGACTCTGAGAATTTCTCCCCCTGCAAGAATCCCCTCCTTTTATAGATTGAGAGATTGAGGAGTAAGGTCAAATCTCCGTAATTACTTCCTAAAAATTCGGACCAAATCCTTCAAATCTATGCGATTATTTTCTAAAAATCTGGATTAAACCATAATCGAAGCACGGAGCGGACAATCGGCGCTCCCGCAGGTGCACTCATGTTTTATTTATTTATTGTTTTTTAATCTTCTTTCTTTTTTTTTTTTTTTTTTTTTTTTTTTTTTTTTGATATCTACACTAATTAACTGTGTAGCCGAGTCATGTCCTAGCTATGTGCCCCCAAATCCCAGGATACATGGAAGCTTTCGAGAGTAAACTTGTCCAATTATTGATTGCAAGATATGCGGAAGCTAGGCATTCATCAATAGTACTGTGTAAACTGTCTGTAAGGATCTTCTTATTCCTCTCCCTTCAAAATTTCCAGCAAATAGCTGTGACAATTTCCCCTCCTACCCCCATTCCTGGACAAATATATAGGATGACTTTAACATGTTAATATAAAAAGACAACGAAAGCGCATTTAAAACAAATATCACTGGTATAGCCATAAATTAACATGAGACGCAATGAGAAAACAAATATTGGATCCCTTCCATCCTCCTCATTTCCAAGTTAGAATAATTTTTTTGTGAGAAATCGGAGAAACATCTGAACTTTCACGTGCTAATGCAACCTCTCTCATTGAGATTTTTTTTTATGTGGAACTCGCATAAAACTTTCCTGACCTACACTATCTCTAAGCAGGTACATTCTTACCATGCCACGTTGTAACAACCCTATCATTTTAAAACCCATTATTTTATTTTTACAGGTAAGAAATTTTTTTTTAGTGAGAAACTAGAGAAACATCCGAACTTTTAGTGGATACTATCTGCGCGTGCTAGCTTGCAACCTCTCTCATTGAGATATTTTTTTTTATGTGGAACTTGCATAAAACTTTCCTGATCTGCACTATCTCTAGACAGGTACATTCTTACTGTGTCATGCTGGAACAACCCTATCATTTTAAAATCCATCATTTTATTTTTCCAGGTAAGAATAATTTTTTTAGTGAGAAACTAGAGAAACATCCGAACTTTTAGTGGGGGACTTGACCTTCTAGATACTACCTGCACATGCTAGCCTGCAACCTCTCTCATTGATATATATATATATATATGGAACTCGCATGAAACTTTCTTGACCTATGCCATCTCTAGACAGGTACATTCTTACTGTGTCAAATTATAGAAATGGTAGGATTGCAATTTGTTAGAGGGAGTGGTTGCAAGAGTACACGCCTCATACTTCTTTTATGACTCCACCATCTCCTTCCTTCATCCTCTACTTGAGTACATATACCCTTAACCCTCATTCTAATCTTCCTAAGTTTTTTCATCCTACTCCATTCTCCCCTACTGTCATTCTCAGGAAGCAACCTTGCTTGTGAAGAACTACTCCATCAAAAGTTCCCAACCATAGAACTTTCCCGTTGAAAAATCAAGGAAAGAAGTCATGTCTATTGCACCAACTACAACTTTAAAACACCTATTTCTAAGTAAAATATAATTTTTAATTAGTGTTTCATCTTCTCAACTCTTTCTTCTTTAAAGAGTGCAAATTTTGCATTTACCAAACAGCTATTAATCATCTTCTATGACGAGTTCTTACTGTTAGGTCAACAAATCTCGGTAGATTAATCATAACTCTCTACTTATTGCTCCAAACAAATCTATTCTTCTTTTGTTTATATTGAAGTTTAATTCACCACAACTTTCATTTATATTGTTTTTGGTAATTTTGACTTATAATCTAATCAAAATCTAAGTTGAAGTCATTGATAGTACAACTGCTACTGGACTATCATATGTACACTCTCTTAGCATTTTGGTTGTAACTTTTGATCCACAAATCCAATTGATTATAGTCTAGTTAGAAATAGGACTTTATTTCCTACAACATTCATATTTTGTACATTTTCTAATTTCGTCTTTAACCCCACTAAGATCGCACTCAAAATCATTTTTTTTTTTTGCTTAACATTTTACATCTGCCAAGAGTTCCTCGGATGACACTGTCGGTAAGGATATTTCTTTATCGATATTTGTTATGAGGATGTTGTCCCTTGACACGATCGATGAGGTTTCCACCCGTGGAGGTTCCATCCTTGCCGAAATCACTCCTTCTCTGCTGACACTAGTATGGATCTGCTGGTGTGTGCTCCAGCATATTCTCTCTAAAACTCTCATAATTTATGATCCCAACCTTTGATTAATCTGATCATGATTTTATTAAAAAGAGAACTTAATGATCTACAATTTCTCTTTTATAACTGTTTGCTAATTCTTAATTTATCTTAGTTAGAACTTAGAATAAAGTTGAAGTCTCTGTACAGCAACAAAATTTATGCACCATATTTAATGTAACCAATATCTTTTTGATCTAACATTCTGATTAAGCTCATATTAGATTTGTTTGAAAGGAAATTAAATTCTCTAGAACTCTCATTTACACTATTTTTTCAAACTCTAATTATATAAAATATATGAAACTATTTAATGTTTCCAACACAATAGAACAACTAAGCAATGACGCGTTCTCATGGCTCGTCCTTTCATTTTCGAACTTTACCAACTCTACCAATAGTATCCAACTCTCCCAACACTACTCATCCCTATCAACTAGGCTATCTCACCAACTTGACTCACCTCTGCTAACAATCCTGTGACTTATAAACTGAACATCCTTCCTACTTCGGTACTATGATTGCATGTTATTTTGTTATGAAAAGTCTCATATATCTACTTTTTGAGTATCCATAAGTAATGCATTATTCAGAATGGATTATACTATTCAAACTTGCGGGGTTTAAAAACGAGAGGTCTGAGTTTAATATTAGACTGAGGACTTTTCATTGAACACACAAACTCTCTTCGGCTATAAAAGCACACCAATGGTGCCGGTTCTAACCCCCGAACCGACGACATCTCGAGATGGAAAAGAGAGTGTGCATTGTGGGTGCAGGCATTGCCGGCCTCACGACATGCAAGCACCTACTAGCAAAGGGCTTCCGGCCCATCGTCTTTGAGGCCAAGTCCGGCATGGGTGGTGTTTGGGCCCGAACGATTGCGTCCACGAGGCTGCAGTCCCCACGCCCTGCCTACGAGTTCTCCGACTTCCCATGGCCGGAGACGGTGACTGATATGTACCCCGACCACCGTCAGGTCATGGATTACCTCGAGTCGTATGCTGGTCACTTCGGCTTGCTTCGGCATGTGAGGTTCAGAACGGAGGTGGTCGGTGTCGAGTTCTTTGGACCGTCGGAGGAGGAGATGAAGGATTGGGAGTTGTGGGCGGGAAGTGGGGAGGCATTTGGAGGTGGAAGCAGTAAAGGCGTGTGGCATGTTACTGCTGAAAACATGGATGGCTCTAGGGAGGTACCAAATTTATTAACAATCCTCTCCAAAATGGAATGGGCGGGATCCAATGATCACTTTCTGATCCATTTCATTTAAAATTTAAAAAAAAAAATAGAATTTTTAATTTAAAAAATTTGATTAATATGGGACCAAAAGTTGATCTTTTGGATCTGTCTATTTTCATTGCTATATCTTTAGCATAGATTTAGAACAGGGTTAAATTTATTTAACCTCTATAACATGCCAAACAGTTAGAATCTGAACAAGTCTGAGATAGGCTAAATCTGAATATGCCAAACATTTCTTTAATTTAAATTCTTAAGATAGGCTAAATCATTTACTCTTTCTTTAATATTTTTGTAAAGCCCTGGACATTTTTTCCCCACAATAAGAAAATGGAAATGAGATGCTCCTGAAATTTAAAAGTCGATAATCAGCGCTGAGCTGAGTTATTTTTGAAGCTATCCAAAGTTTTGACTCTGAAGTTAAAATTTAACAAGTTCGTGCCCAAATCAATAAAAGCTCTACATCACAAAAAGTTTGTAGAAATTAAAATTCCAAATAATTCAATACTTTTTGGGGGTTTTTACATATCTGTTCCTTACATATTTTAAAATTAGAATTTAGTCCCCCAAATCTTCATATTTATAACGTAGTCCTCCAAATTCCTTAAGTTACCTCATTTTAGTTCCAACCATATTTTTTGTCCGAATTTCCCATTATACTCCTAAGTTACTTCATTTTAGTTATCTCTTCCCTCTTCTTCCTCTTTTCCTCTTCTTATTGGATTCCCCTCTCTATCTTCTTCTCTCTCTCTCTTTCCTCTTTTTATTGGATTCTCTTGAATTACTTTAATTTAGAGATTAATTGGGAGGGAAGAAAGAGAGGAGAAGAATGGAAAGGGGAATCCGATAAGAAGAAGAAGAGAGGAGTGAAAGGAAAGGGAGGACAAAAGTGAAGTAACTGAAAAATATAACGAGAAATTCGGACCAAAAATATGACTGGGGACTAAAGTGAGGTAAGTTAAAGGATTTGGGGACTAAATTATAAATATGAATATTTGAAGGACTAAATTCTAATTTTTAAATATGTAAGGGACAGATATGTAAAAACCCCTACATTTTAACTCATAATCAAAAGTGAAGCAAGGACTATGTTACTGTTTTTTTTCCTCTGTTCATAACAGTCTTAATCTTTTATTTTCCTAATCACTTGTCCGCCTCCAAAATGGAATGCCATGCTGATTTCAGGTGCATCAGTTCGATTTCGTGATCCTCTGCATGGGACGGTACAGCGACAAGCCAAACATTCCGACTTTCCCTGTAAACAAGGGGCCAGAAGTGTTCGATGGCAAGGTGATCCACTCCATGGACTACGCCGACATGGGCAGTGACAAAGCATATGAGCTGATCAAGGGGAAGCGCGTTGCAGTGGTCGGATATCTAAAATCAGCTCTGGACATTGCAGCAGAGTGTGCTACTGCAAATGGTGCGTGCGTAACTCTGCATTTTCTCGATTACCAAGAAGTTCTTGATATAGCTCTTCTTATGCCGATTCAGATAATTAAGTTTATTCTTCGTGTATGAACTTGCAGGGGCTGAATACCCCTGCACGGTAGTCTGTCGCACGAAGCACTGGGTTGTACCGTATCATACAACTCGTGTAGTCAGCTTCGCTTACATGCTCCTCACTAATCGCTTCACGGAGTTGCTTGTGCACAAGCCCGGAGAAGGACTTCTGCTGTCTCTTTTAGCAACTTTTCTTTCTCCATTGGTAATTTTCTGTCCATCAAGTTTTGATTCCAATTAGTCTTCTCTCTCAATTTTATGAGCTCATAATTAAATGAGTCTATTACATGACTAGCTAGTCACAACTCTTTGAAGCTAATTATTGCAGCCACCCTTTGCTTCCCCTTTTCAACAGGCTTGGATGTACTCGAAACTCATCGAGACCTACATCAAATGGTCGGTCCCAATGCAGAAGTACGGAATGGTTCCTGAGCACAGTTTCTCTAAAGAAGTTGCCTCCTGTATAAGCACAGTGCTACCTGATAAGTTCTATGATATGGTAGAGAACGGGAGCATGGTCTTGAGAAACTCGCACACCTTTAGTTTCTACAAGAATGGGATTATCATTGGCGACGATGAGAATTCGCCTATAGAGACCGATGTAGTGATTCTCGGCACTGGGTACAGGGATGACCAGAAGCTCAGAGACACGTTCGCATCGCCTTCATTTCAAAAGATTGTGGCGGGAACATACACCTCAACAGTTCCTCTCTACAGGTACAAGTACTAATTCCTTTTGGACAATGATATGAAAATAAAATCTACTACTTAAAAAGAGCTGTTTCAATCTGCAGGGGTTGTATCTTTCCGAATATTCCTCAGCTAGCAGTCGTCGGATACTATCTGGGCCTAGCTAATCTGTACACTATAGAGATGGGGGCGAAGTGGGTGTCACACTTTCTTCATGGAGATTTCCGATTGCCATCCATAAAGAGCATGCAAGCAGACGTGATCGAGTGGGAGAAGTACATGAAGAGATATTCTCAAGAGTATTTCAGGAGAATGTGTGTGAGCTCGGTGCACATTTGGTATAACGATCAATTGTGTCGTGACATTGGGGTTAACCCTAGAAGAAAGAAGGGATTTTTGGCTGATTTATTCCTCCCTTATGGTCCTCACGACTATGCTGATCTTTAGTTGAAAGGAAAAGCCTTGAATTCGACCAACTTGGGTTGAAATACCCCTTTCTAGTTGTTTAATTTTCATTTGCATTGTAAGACTAAAATGACTACATATATGTGTGAAAGTTAGTTCAAATGTGTATTGCTACAAACACACACAAACACACACACACACACACACACACACACACATATATATATATATATATATATATATATATATATATATATATATATATATATATATATATATATATATATATATATATCACAGACATGCCCCTTTCACAATGAATATTGTTCGCATTCCGATTTCATATATACATTGTTGTCAAAGAAAGTTTGGAATTCTTGCGAATAAAACATGTTAACTATGCATCTCCTGAGGACGATGAAAACTACCTCTAGGATGACAGTCCAGTGCTAGACAAATAGGGAGAGGTTGATGGAGGAGGGACAGTGTGATTTGTATGTATTCTGTGATACTATGGTTTTTATGCACTATCTGTATCAGTAGTAAAGGCTTAGGCCTTATCCTCTATTTTGCTTTCCGCACTATTTACTATCGCTAATAGAACGCATAGAGATATAGTCCACCATTTGGCTTCATATATATATATATATATATATATATATATATATATATATATATATATATATATATATATAGTAAACGGGAAATTCACCGGCGGTGAAGAGAGTTTCTTCACCGCTACTTAGGTGGCCCAATAAAATTATTACACGTGGCACCACTTAAAGGGCAGTTAAGGAAATTATTACACGCTAGTGAATTTCCCGTTTACTCATATATATATATATATATATGTGTGTGTGTGTGTGTGTGTGTGTGTGTGTGGGGAGGGGGGGATTACTGTAAGTAAGCCGCCAGCTCAGGAAAAGTTGCGTGAGCTAGCTGCCAAAATACAATTATCTAATGTTTCTTTTTCTAAAATTAGGATCTCTACCTCCTTAACTTCTTTCGGATTATTGATGTTCATTGACCCATTTATCAAGTGCATACAAAATATTTTAGTCATTGAATACTGTTAATTTTGTGTCAACTTGGTGGAGGCTCAAATCAAAACTAAAACCCAATAAATTAGGTATGAGTGAACCCTAGGAGGTCGAGATCATAATCCAATTTTTTTTTTAAAGATTATTGGAGATAGTGGAAATGAACTACAACTCAGCTAACTTGCGTGAGCTGTCGGCTCATTTAAATATATATATATATATATATATATATATATATATATATATATATATATATATATATATATATATTGGTGGTGAAAATTCCCAATTAAAAGGAAGATCCCACACAGAATGCGGAACTAACTCCGTAACTCCGCGTTTGGCTATGATTTAGCCCCGCATTAAGTAAAACGTGGAGCTAAAGCCATAACTCCGCGTTCAGAGTATTTTAAATCCACGTGAGCATATTTTTAAGAATCCTGAATTGATTTAAATTGAGATTTGAGACTTATCCAATACCCGAATTGAGTCCAATTAAAATTCATATTCAAGAGATTTAAATCAAAACTAAGATATTTGATTAGAATTCTTGATAAATATAAACACTTTCCAATTCTATTTGAATGCAAACTTTCCTATTAACTTAAGGCTATAAATACCCTCTTGAGGTAGCCTTTGGAGTTTTCTTTTTTGGGGATCATTCTAGAGTTCATATTACGCGTGAGAACCTTAAATTCATAAAATCAACAGAGAAAGAAGTTAGGACTGACCGTCATTTTCATTAAGAAGAGGATTTCCACATCGGATCGTAAAAGATACTACTTGATAGATTCTATCGGTGCACTAAAACCCACTTTTCATTGTAAAAGAGAGCGATAATCTATAAATCTTCTCGTTTATTTTTCTATTATTCTCTTTTATTGTAATCAAGTTATTCAATGGAATGAAGCAAGATTTTTGCGGAGAACAAACTGACGACCACAGTGGGAGACGTGTCTTTTACTAAAAAAGAGATCGTGGCGTAATCTGATGTGAAAAAGATCGGATCGGTTGTTGATATGCTTGTCGTGGAAATCGACCAACAGAAATACGAGGAGTATCTCTTCTCTGGATCCGGTAACCTGACCGAAACGCAGCACTATCGCTGCGTGAGCTCCAATACCCGTAAATCAGGTAATAGGGAATCCACCGTTAAACGGGGACCCACAGAGCCCACAGCTATAGAGCTGTTGTTTGGACCGAAAACCCTGACAGGAGAAGGTCTCCTCACTGCCGAAGAAGGCCCAAGGACTGGTTTGACCAGAACTCAACTTCGTAATCGAAATCATCGAGTAAGGAGGAGAGTCCTCAAAGCCCACGTCAAACACGAGGCTGAGGAAGTGTAAGAACGCGAGGTTACAACTGCACCTCGCAAACTGGCTTGCATTAATCGCAAGACCAGTCAACATCGCGTAAAATGCGAACTTATGATCAAGCCAGCGTGTGATGATAATTCTCCATGCGAGGCTACTTCTTTTGGATTTAAAACCAGAAGAATTAACACAACCCGCGTAAAACACGAGAATAATTTTATGATAGAGCCAGCGTGTGATGGAGACTCTCCACGCGAGGCTATTAAATTTCAAAAGAAAACTGAGCTAAGCGTGAATCGCAAAGCCAGAAAAACTTGCGTTAATCGCAAGGTTTGTTACAATGGCGTTAATCGCAAAGATAAGCCCGCGTGTGGTTTCACAAGCGAGGTTATATCAACCTTAAATTTGAGCCAAGCATTAATCGCGAAACCAAGAATTCTTGCGTTAATCGCAAATCTTAGCTAGCGTGTGATTTTCCACGCGAGGCTAAGCAAAAACCTGAAGATGAATTTCTTAAAAAATGGCAAATCAGCGTAAAACGCGAGGTTAGCGTAAAACGCAAAACTATCTCCCAGCTTCACGTAAATGCTTCAAAATGTGAAACTATCATCCAGCTCCGCGTAAAACAGCCTGAATGTAGAGTCAAGCCTGATAATCAGATTACTAGACAACAATTCGACACCATTAACTCTGAGAAGTTTCAGTGGGCCTTTGGACCCTCTCAACAACCAGGTGGGCCCCACAATTCTTCTCTATCCAAGGTCACCGACCATAGAGATTATTTGATTAAGAAAAGAAGTGTAACTCAAGTCCAACCGGACTCAACTTGCCTCTGTGAGCAACTCATGACAGCAGTATATGCTGTATTGAATAATTGTTGTTGTATGTTGCTGTAGCAAGAAAAGAGTGTCAGTGTTTGACAAGATAACCGATTCAGACCAAAACACTTCAAAAAGAATAAAAAATAATCTTAGAGATAAAATCAAAGCAAAAGAATGGAAAGCGGTGACCTCAAATATGGTTGGTAAAGGTAAAAAGGTCATGGAAAGGGAGGATAAGTCAAATGCAGATGATGAATAACCCCATCACTTCACCCGGCTCAAATCAGTTGTCGTTCCCCCTCGAATTACAAGAAACATTTAAAAGGTTCCTGTGATGACGATAGCGATAACTCAGCTATAGCCTCACCTCGCTCTTATGCATCTTTCAGATAGCAAACATCAGCGTCATACGTGATAGATCCGATGATATTGATCAGACGTTAGAAGCTCATGAACAGATGATTCAAGATCAACAAAAAACTATCGATGATCTCAAAATAATGCTCTTGAAAATAGTTGAAAATACCCAGAAGATAGTTGAAGATAAGGCAAAAACCTCTTCCTCCGAAAAAATGCCAAAGAAAAACGAGGAGATACCATTTAAAGCAAACAAAGAATTTAAGGAAGAAAAGGCTTATTCGGAGCATGAGGAGGACGGCAAATATTCCTCGTATGATCCTCATGAAGAAAAAATCGAGAAACTACAAATCCAACTAGATGCCCTGATGCACAAAAATTAGTTAAAAGAATCGGGGGTTTCAAAACCATATCCATTTGAGTAGGATTTTGCTCCATACCCGGAAAAATATAAACCACTCAAACTGGAGTCGTATGACGGGAAGGGATCCCCTAGTCAACACATATATTATTTTTTGTCCCAAGTAGGATATTTGATGGAAAACTATCAGTAATGACCAAGGTATTCGCAAGTACCCTGCGAGGGCCTGCTTTCATATGGTTTATGCAGTTGCCCCCGGGAATTCTTAATACCTGGTGTGATGTTGAGAAACACTTTTTAGCACTTTTCTTTGATGATGATACTGAGATATCGGTTCATTCCCTTCTTAAGACAAAACAAGAAGAACAAGAAACAGTAAAAGATTTCATAGAGAAACTCCGAGAGAAATCTGTGCATTGTAGACACGGAATGACTCAGGAGACCCTAGTGGAGACCTGTAGACATAACTTTATGACAACGTGCTGCTAAAAATGGGAGTCGTAGAGTCCAGAACGTGGAAAGATTTGCTCAAGAAAGGAGAGCAAGCAGAGGATCTGATTCGCCGAATCGAAGAATCTCGTGGTATGAGAAATTCTGGAAATAGCAGGCCACAGCCGCAAAACTATAAGAATAAAGGGAAGGTTGCAATGACATCTGATACCACTCCGAAGCAGCCAAATTCTCCAAATCCAAGGGCTCAAAACCCGAAAGGTGCAAATCAGAATAGGCCCCGACATGAGAGAACCTATACTTTTAAAATGGAGCAAATACCCACTCTTTTCCATCTCCTCCTCAGGAAGGGTATGTTAAAGCTTCCGGAAAATCGAAAACCAGAAGATGCGGGGAAAACTAATGACTCTAACTACTGCTTATATCACCGGAATGTCGGACACCCGACCAAAGACTGTTATCCTCTCAAAAATAGAATCCAGGCATTAATAGAAGCCGGAATTCTAACACTAAAAGAGGAAAAGAAGAAGGTTACCGCCACTATGACGACCCTGATAGTGGGAATCAATGACTTTCCCGCAGAAGTGACTCAAATACTGTCAGGAAAACTTATTGTAAAAAATCATGACCCACATGAGATAGCGCAAAAAGGACTTACTCCTGTGACAATGCAAAAAGGTGAAGTCATGTGGGTTCTCCCAATCTTCTGCAGGACGAGCAATGGACCTCATCTAAGGCCCAAAGAAAGAAGCAGACTAGCAGTACTATCTCTGTGAAGACTAAAGAAGAATATATAGTAACTAACGCACTCACTAATTCGGAAGAGGAGGCCATAGTGATGGCCACTCATCAAGATGAGGCAGACCCCTCTGGTACTCGATCAGCAAGCCTTACCTTAAAGATTATACAAGAGTAGGCCCTCTTAAAGAATTATACGGGGAACCTGTAAAACAAAAAGGACTTCGTTTTCAGAAAATCCCAAAGAAGGACGAAGAAATCAAAGATCCTTCATTTCAGTTTGACATTATAGCTCAGTTGGCTAATATCCCAGCTCGAGTCACACTCTACGAGCTGCTACGATTATCAAGGTCAACTCGGGAAGCATTGAGAGAGGCTTTGGCAGATTCTGAATTTTTCCTAGCACAGATTGTCGAACCATCTGATGAAGAAAAGGATTTCTGCCCTCGCTGTCACCAAGTGGGGAGGCAAGTCTTGCAGATAATTTTCTCGCCAGAATACATGCAGGTGAGAAATATAAAGTATAATAGACCTTTATATTTCACCGGATATGTCAGATCTACAAAAGTAGACCGCATTCAAATTTATCCAGGGTCCACACTAAGCATCATCCCAAGAAGGCTTGATGCAATTGTTAGGGATCTCACCTCATCGTCTCACACCGACGAATACCACAATATATGGATTCAATGCCAATGACAGCTGTCCCCTTAGTAAGATTCAACTTTGATGTCAGATTGGAGATCTAAAAATAGAGGTTACGTGTTATGTTATCGACTCAGATACGTCCTATAACATCCTCTTGGGACGGCCGTGGATCTATGCCTATATGATGGTCCCGTCACCTCTTCATTAGTGCATGAAATATTGTGATGAGTAAGGAGAATTTCGGACTTTAATTGCGGATAAACAACTATTTAAAGGGTTGGAAAATTCTTTCACTGACGCAAGGCTATATAAGCCTACCCATGAGATTCCCAAAAAGTCTGAGGAGCCCGGTGATGGCGGTAATGAAGCAAATATCGAACATGGGTCCTCAAGAGAATATGGGGGTAATTACGAGATAAACCCTAACATAGACTTTAATGGAATTAATGTAACTAAGGCTGTTAGTGTTGAATATGAATGAGTTATCAATGAAAACATAAAATTAGTTTATGAGTCTGCTGTTGTTACAGAATCTGAACATTCTGGTACTTCTACTAAGGCAGATGGCGTGTCCGAACTTGAAGTTCTGGCAGAATATCATATGCCAATCAGGTCATCTCACCTCTCTCTCGGTCCAAAATAACAAAAGGGCGAGGTAACTTCTTTGAAGTACCGTCTCGACAGGTACCTCAAAAACATATTGTTTTCAGTAAAGTGGTTACCTCACCAAACCAAAGGCAAGATAGCAAGAGTGATGAACAAATATCTCATCAATTTCACTTCTATGAACAAAAATCCCAACAAATAATGGAGAAAATGGGTTATAATTTTACCTAGAAGTCGGGATTGAATTTTGGAAAAGGTCGGCGAAATTTCTTACCCTCTTTTAGACCAAGAGAGAAATGTCTGGATTATTATCACAAGACTCGAAGAGGGTTAGGGTATGTGTTCACTTCTCCCGTACCATCAAATAAAATGGAGGAAACCTCTTTGACCGACGGAGATGTATATCCAGGAGAATATGATTCTGATCTAAGTACTGGTGCCTTGTTCCAGTCACTAGCCGCCAATATGGTTTCGGCCGCACCTGAGAACGACGAGGAACCAATTGACATTCAAGACGAGTCTTATGCTAGACACATGGATACTCTCTGGGATGTCCATTTTGAACAACACGACCCACCTACAGAAGATAATATGATGCAAGTTAATATAGGAACTGAAGAAAATCCAAAACTCATTTTTATAAGCGAAATACTAACTCCCACAAAGAAGGAGGAGCTTGTAGCCCTTATTAGGGAATACATAGACGTGTTCGCATGGAGTTATGAGGATATGCCCGCGCTAGACCCCAAGTTACTACACATCATTTGAATATTAGAGAAGACGCCAAACCAGTTAAGCAGCAGCAAAGACGCTTCCTACCAGAACTAATGGAGACCATAGTTGCCGAAGTTAATAAGCTCATAACATCAGGATTTATTCAAGAAGAACAACATCCTGACTGGGTGGAAAATATAGTGCCAGTCCGGAAGAAGAACGGTAAAATCCGAATATGCATTGACTATCGAGATCTAAATACCGCCTGTCCCAAGGATGAATTTCCCCTTCCAATCACTGATGTAATGATCGATAATACATGTGGCTATGAAAGGATGTCCTTTATGGATGACTTTTCTGGTTACAACCAGATCAAAATATACCCAGATGATGAAAAACACACGGCTTTCAGAACACCGCTGGGGGTATACTGTTATACAGTGATGCCCTTCGGATTTAAGAATGCCGAAGTAACTTATCAATGCGCAATGAGTGTTATATTTAAAGAACACCTTCGCAAAACCATAGCCATAGTTGCCGAAGTTAATAAGCTCATAACATCAGGATTTATTCAAGAAGAACAACATCCTGACTGGGTGGAAAATATAGTGCCAGTCCGCAAGAAAAACGGTAAAATCCGAATATGCATTGACTATCGAGATCTAAATACCGTCTGTCCCAAGGATGAATTTCCCCTTCCAATCACTGATGTAATGATCGACAATACATGTGGCTATGAAAGGATGTCCTTTATGGATGACTTTTCTGGTTACAACCAGATCAAAATATACCCAGATGATGAAAACACACGGCTTTCAGAACACCGCTGGGGTATACTGTTATACAGTGATGCCCTTCGGATTTAAGAATGCCGAAGTAACTTATCAATGCGCAATGAGTGTTATATTTAAAGAACACCTTCGCAAAACTATAGAATGTTACGTGGATGACTTGGCTATCAAAAGTAAGAACAAAGAGGATCATCTTCAGGACTTAAGAATAGTCTTCGATCTCATGAGAAGACATCACCTAAAGATGAACCCTGCTAAATCCTTCATGGGGTTTCCAGTGGAAAATTCCTTGGATTTGTGGTTACCTCAAAAAGGATTTTCCTTGATCCCGACAAGGTGAAAGCGATTAAAGAAATGTTGCCACCTCGGAATCTTAAAGAGCTAAGGGAGTTACAAGGAAAATTGGCGTATATTTGCCGCTTTATTTTCAATTTATCAGGGCGATGCCAACCATTTGCTCCACTCATGAAGAAGGGGGTTTTCTTTATATGGAACGAAGCGTGTCAGCAAGCATTCGATAACCTTAAAGAATATCTTGCGAAACCTCCTGTCCTCATGGCTCCCGTCCCAGGAAAACCATTTTTTGCATATGTAAGGGCCATGGATCACACATTAGGTGCATTGCTCACTCAACATAATGAGCATGGTCATGAACATGCTCTTTATTATCTGAGCCGGACAATGATGGGAGCAGTGCATCGGTATACTTCGATTGAAAAGGAATGTTTAGCCCTAGTGTTCGCTATTCAGAAAATGCGTCACTATTTCTCTGGGCAAACAATTCATATCATATCTCGAGTTAATCCACTAAAGATCCTCATGACAAAACTAGGGTCATTAAACGGCAGGTTAGCCAAATGGACATTGCTATTATCACCGTATGACATTCACTTTGTTCCTCAGAAAGCCATGAAGAGACAAGCAATTGCCGACTTTCTTGCAGATCACCCGGTCTCGATAAATTTCATATTATCAGAGAATATTCCTGATCAGCAATCAGAAGTCAATACAGTTACCAAAGAATGACCATGGCAAATGTTCTTTAATGGCGCTGCAAAACGGTCCGCTGCAGGAGTGGGGGTGGTACTTATTTCACCACACAAGCATATAATTTCTAATGGTTACTCATTGACAGAGCCATGCACAAATAATGTCGCATAATATAATGCGATCATCATTGGCCTAAAAATGGCCTTGCAACTGGGGATGAATTATCTAGAGGTATATGGAGACTCTAAACTCGTCGTCAATCAAATGACGGGAGAGTATGAAGTCAAACATGAAGCTCTCATCCCCTATTATCAATTAGCCATTGAATTGGCAAATTATTTTGAGCAATTCTACATTAATCATATACCACGACATGAGAATGTCTATGCAGACGCCCTCGCAGCCTTAGCTGCAACATTGGGAATTCCGCCAGGTTCGACTAAGAGTATCGCTATCGGAAGTAGAAAACTTCTTCATCCAGATGCAATTCTCCAAGCTAAAGAAGTGTCCCAAATAGGCCTAACTTTGGAACCTCGCGATTGGCAATTTCCATTCGTGGATTACGCCTTGTATGGGATGCTGAGGATCCCAAAGAAGTCGCTTCAATAAAGAGGAAGGCTCAAAAATTCTACTATGATCCCACACTACAAACACTGTATAGAAAGTCGACAGACGATCTCTTGTTATGGTATATATCAAAAGAAGAGGCCGATGAGGTACTCAAAGAAACGCATAATGGAATATGCAGAGCTCATCAACCCGGTCCAAAACTTGGAGATCATATAAGGAGGCTAGGAGACTACTGGCCAAAGATTATTACCGATGCAATAGCATACGCTAAACGTTGTCATGCATGCCAAGTGCACGCTAACTTCATTCACCAACCTCGAAATAGTTACATACTACTGTCGATAGTTGGCCATTTGAGGCATGCGGAATGGACATAGTGGGGCCAATAACTCCCCCGTCATCTAGAGGACATCGATTTATACTTGCAATAACCGATTATTTTTCAAAATGGGCCGAAGCTATACCCATGAGGGAGGTAAAGATAGCAGACGCAATCAAATTTATTAAACATCACGTCATCTATTGTTTCGGCATCCCTCAAAGGATTATTCATGACAATGAACCACAATTCATCAGTTAGGGGTTTTCACGATTCTGTGACAAATTCAGAATAAAAAATATTGCTTCAACGCCATATAGCCCCGCGGCTAATGATTTGGCTGAAGTTTTTAATAAGACGATTATTAAGCTTCTCTGAAAATTCATCACTGCCAATAAGCGAGACTGGGATGAAAAGTTATGAGAGTATTTGTGGGTTTATCGTACCACAGTCTGCACTCCTACTAAAGCCACCCCTTTCTCCTTGGTGTATGGGAGTGAGGCTATTTTACCCCTGAAAATTCAAATATCGTCATTAAGAGTAGCATTAGCTGTAAAGATGACGATAGAAGAACAACATCAATAGAGGATGAAAGAATCAGAGGCGTTAGATGAAAAGCGTCTCTAAGCTCAACAACAAATTGAGTTATACCAGGCTCAAGTCTCATGAGCATTCATTAAAAATATCAAACAAAGAACCTTTAAACAAGAGAATTTAGTTCTAACCGTTAAGAGGCCAATGATCATGACTCATAAAACTAAGGGTAAATATGAACCTAAGTGGGAAGGACTGTTCGTAGTAGAAACGGTATACTCAAATGGAGCTTGTCGCTTGATGAACCGGAATGGTGACAGGATAATGATGCCTATTAATGGTAAATTTCTGAAGAAATACTATATGTAAGATTCAAAGAAAAAACCTGTCACATTCGGTTCTGATCCCTTGTAGTATGGTTATTCCTATCTCTGTTCAAGTTACGCATGAGAGCACTTGGACTATTCTTACCTAATTACTAGGCATGTGCAATTGGGCGCCACTGCCAAAACCGATGATCCTGACCCGATCATCCAGGCATGTGCAATTGGGAGCCACTGCCAAAACCGATGATCCTGACCCGATCATCTAGGAATGTGCAATTTGGCGCCTCTGCCAAAATCAATGATCCTGACCCGATCACTCCGGTATCAGCAATCCAAGTTACACGAGTAAGCCTTGGACTGCTTTGCCAAAATTTCAGATTATTTACATCACTGTTGTTCAAGAAAATTTTTGAAGTCAATAGATAGAAGATTCAAAGATTTATCTTTATTCATAAATTGAAAGAATATGAATAAAGTTACAAAAGAATAAAAGAATTCAAAAATTTTGGATTTCTTTATTACAACAAAAGTAGAAAAGAAAAGAAAGATACAAGGAAGTCAAAATTCTCATAGAAGCATTAGCTTATTCTCCATTAGCTTATTCTCCGTCTCATCGATAACTTGACGACGGGTTTCTTCTACATAGTGCAAAGCCCAACGACGTAAGTCATCGTCATTGATAACGAGTTGGTGGATCAACTGTTGACGGGCTTCTTCTATAGACCGGCTCCTCACCATGCCCTCTTATTCGAGTTGTCCTTTTTAAAGGATCAACTCCTCCCGTCTCTTTACTGACCCCCCAGCCTAGACTCACTGGCCTCTAAAATGGCCTGAACTTTGGCAATAATCTCTCGAGCTCTAAGAATCACCTCAGTTTCAAAATCTACTTGCTCCAGTCCCTTAAGAGCTGTCTCCTAACTGGCTCGAAGATCTGCTAACTCCCAAGACCAGTTTTCTTCTTGGCGCCTCAGCTCTTCCTGACGGGTCATTAACTCTACTCGAAGCCGCGCCACCTCAATCGCAGTAATCACTTCTACATCCGCTTGACGTAGTGTTTTCAGCGTTTGTACCTATTCTTCTAAGGCATCAAGGCGGGCTCGATAATGAGCCGCTCGTTCACGTTCCCCAATCCTCTCAATATTGTCTAGATAATGACCAACATTGAGCGTCCAAGTTCGAGGAAGTCCCTCCCATCTAAAATCATGACAATACATCTCTTTAGCAGCCACATAAAATCATTGATGCTGTGATTGAAAATTTTTTCAAGAGGATCAGCAGTGTCTAACTTAAATGCAGGCAACGCTAAGGAAGATATGACCAGAGGAGTTGTAACTTCCACAGGAGTTGATGAAGAGGGAGCTCGTTCTTGTACCAAGTTCATGATATGTGGGGCTAGTAAAGACATTAGTGAACTAGCTGAACTAGGAACCCGAGGAGGAGTTTTGCCGGTGCTAGTCACTTGAGCAGCCAGATTGATTGGAGTAGATTCCGAAGGAGTGCCTCCACCTGAAACCCCTCCAGTAGCAGACGTAGCTTCAAAAGAGAATTTCGGGTTATCTTCTTCTCCAACTGGTAACTGGGCCGGAGCAGAAGGAGGAGCGATTGAAGTAATAATAGTTATAATGGTTGATAGCATTGATATAGCTAGTTGGGGAGCTGACGGCACGCCAACAACGACTAGGAAGGTGTCTTTAGAACAAACAGCCGGTATTGGAGACGGTAAACTTGGAGAAGGAGGAGCTTCTCGAGTCTCAGGGGCAGCGGTATCTGTCCTATTATCACTCCCTAATTCATTAGTTGGAGGAGTTGAAGTAGGAACAGAGCGAGGAGCCGATGTAAAGCAGTCCGCATCAAATCTCTTTGCAGAAGTCTGCCCACCGAGCCAGTGGTGCCCGAGTAATCTACCAACTCCTCGGACTCTACTTTGGTAGTCGAATGCATTGGTGAATGAAGTTGACTACCTGAATCTCAAAAGCAGATAAAGGTGTCACATATATACATATATGAAAGTTAAAATGTAAAATTAAAAGATTAGAATCATACAAATAGAGACGAGTCCTGTAGTTGGACTAGATGGAGGAGCTGCACCAGTTTCCAGAACTGCACCCGTCTTGCTACCCAGAGATTGCATCGTGGTATGCTCAGTGGACCTGGCGGTTGGCAGATATGGTGCGTGAGCGGCGCTTACAGATTCTGCCAATACATCTCCCTCTGCCGGTGCTGTTGGCAGAGTTGAAACCAAAAGGCTAGCTGCAAACTTGACCACCGCTTCTTCAGGGATAACCATCGTCAGGGTCTGTTCAGCTGCAACCGACTTCTTTTTGCGAATTGGTTCGCCTCTAGATATTCACCGACGCGTTATTGTTGGGCTTCGAGGAC